>CAUOPZ010000006.1:0-130000 GCA_963457665.1 Thysanoteuthis rhombus | reverse complement strand
ATATAGATACATATCCGACTGATATTGATAGAGAGATATGAGATACAAACAGGCTGATATATATATATATATATATATATATATATATATATATATATATATATATATATATATATATATATATATATATATAGATAGATAGATAGATAGATAGATAGATAGATAGATAGATAGATAGATAGATAAGAAAGGTAGAAACAAATACATATCAAACAACTACATGGATAGATAGATAGATAGATAGATAGATAGATAGATAGATAGAAACATACATACATACAAACATACATACATAGAAGCAGACTGCAATTGATAGATATTAACCAATTTAGATAGATAATTAGATAGATAGATAGATAGATAGATAGATAGATAGATAGATAGATAGATAGATAGATAGATAGATGGATAGATAGATAGATAGATAGATGAATATTAAGGAAGATGAATAAATAATAGAGACAGAAACAGAGGGATATCAACCGAGATAGATAGATAGATAGATAGATAGATAGATAGATAGATAGAAGCAGATTGCAATAGATAGGAATCAATCGATGTATACACACACACACACACACACACACACACACACACATATATATATATTTATATATATATATATATGTAAATCGATAAATAGATAGATAGATAGATAGATAGATAGATAGATTTAAAAATAATCAGGTATATAAAGAGATAAATAAATACAGATACAGATTGATCCGTAATTACATAACGTATGTTTCTCATTATTACTCATTATAAAAAGTTTGAACAACAATTTATATTGTTGGTGAAGGCAAATCATTTGAAAATGCTTCAATGTGGGATTCCTTACAATAGTCTTGTTGTTGTAATAAGGTTCCGTACGAAGTTTTGTGTTGACGAATGAAATCAGATGAATATTTTTGAGGGACTTTCAATGAGCCAAAATAACTTCGTTAGACATTTTTATGTCATTTTTAGGGCTGTTTCCTGAAATGGTGGATTAGGGGTGTGGTGCTTAGCTCAGAATTTCTTTACGTTAAATACTTGGATATTGTGTATCGTTAGAAAGGTAA
Source organism: Thysanoteuthis rhombus (assembly GCA_963457665.1). Taxonomy (NCBI): domain Eukaryota; kingdom Metazoa; phylum Mollusca; class Cephalopoda; order Oegopsida; family Thysanoteuthidae; genus Thysanoteuthis; species Thysanoteuthis major. The sequence continues at coordinate 128,936 of CAUOPZ010000006.1, read as the reverse complement.
TTTCACGGTGAATAAGGTTGACTGGAAAATCACATACTTCAGAGCAAGTCATTTTCAGCTATTTACAATGAAAAGTTAGATAGATCCTTGTTTTCTAAAAGGAAATAGTCGTCTTGATTGATAGCTATGACTAAGGGGTTATAAGGATGCATGAATCCTCACTTAGCAAAGACAATGTAAGTTTGCATGTGTAAATTTCGTGGAAGTGTAGACAATTGGTTTTGAAAGGAGTGATTGGATTATGGAGTGGATCCATCCATAGTCACCCTCACCTTTAGTCATAGCTTAATGTCCGCTCCACACAATATCTTCAAAGTTTATCTTTCTTCTAATGTCATGTCTCTCAAAGTCCTAAATTTATTTCAATGAAAATAAAATCTTGTGTAACGGTGGGCAATAAGCAATTGAGAAAAATGGAACACGTTCTTTCGAAAAGGACATGTATATCAATAAAAAATCAACAGGTAGGTCGATTCAAATTTCCTTGCTCTGTTGTAAAAAGAAGTCTAAAAAAAGATAGGTCTGCTTTGTCTCGTTTTGCTATGATGAATAGATGAATAAATGAATATATAAATAGATAGATAGATAGATAGATAGATAGATAGATAGATAGATAGATAGATAGATAGATAAGAAAGGTAGAAACAAATACATATCAAACAACTACATGGATAGATAGATACATAGATAGAAACATACATACATACATACATACAAACATACATACATACATACATACATACACACATACATAGAAGCAGACTGCAATTGATAGATATTAACCAATTTAGATAGATAGATAGATAGATAGATAGATAGATAGATAGATAGATAGATAGATATTAAGGAAGATGAATAAATAAGAGAGACAGAAACAGAGGGATATCAACCGAGATAGATAGATAGATAGATAGATAGATAGATAGATAGATAGATAGATAGATAGATAGATAGAAGCAGATTGCAATAGATAGGAATCAATCGATGTATACACACACACACACACACACACACACACACACACACACACACATATATATATATATATATGTAAATTGATAAATAGATAGATAAATAGATAGATAGATAGATAGATAGATAGATTTAAAAATAATCAGGTATATAAAGAGATAAATAAATACAGATACAGATTGATCCGTAATTACATAACGTATGTTTCTCATTATTACTCATTATAAAAAGTTTGAACAACAATTTATATTGTTGGTGAAGGCAAATCATTTGAAAATGCTTCAATGTGGGATTCCTTACAATAGTCTTGTTGTTGTAATAAGGTTCCGTACGAAGTTTTGTGTTGACGAATGAAATCAGATGAATATTTTTGAGGGACTTTCAATGAGCCAAAATAACTTCGTTAGACATTTTTATGTCATTTTTAGGGCTGTTTCCTGTAATGGTGGATTAGGGGTGTGGTGCTTAGCTCAGAATTTCTTTACGTTAAATACTTGGATATTGTGTATCGTTAGAAAGGTAATTTCACGGTGAATAAGGTTGACTGGAAAATCACATACTTCAGAGCAAGTCATTTTCAGCTATTTACGATGAAAAGTTAGATAGATCCTTGTTTTCTAAAAGGAAACAGTCGTCTTGATTGATAGCTATGACTAAGGGGTTATAAGGATGCATGAATCCTCACTTAGCAAAGACAATGTAAGTTTGCATGTGTAAATTTTGTGGAAGTGTAGACAATTGGTTTTGAAAGGAGTGATTGGATTATGGAGTGGATCCATCCATAGTCACCCTCAACTTTTGTCATAGCTAAATGTCCGCTCCAAACAATATCTTCAAAGTTTATCTTTCTTCTAACGTCATGTCTCTCAAAGTCCTAAATTTATTTCAATGAAAATAAAATCTTGTGTAACGGTGGGCAATAAGCAATTGAGAAAAATGGAACACGTTTTTTCGAAAAGGACATGTATATTAATAAAAAAATCAACAGGTAGGTCGATTCAAATTTCCTTGCTCTGTTGTAAAAAGAAGTCTAAAAAAGGATAGGTCTGCTTTGTCTCGTTCTGCTCTGATGAACTGAAAGCATGTTTATAATGGAGACATGACGGATAATAATATCGATAGAAAGGGTAAAAAGGATGTTTTTTTTTCTCCTATAAACTTACACTTGTAATATCATTATGCTTTACCATCAAACATCACGATGATGATAACGCTGATTATGATGATGATGACAACGGATGTAGAAAGACTCTTTCTTTTCCTAACTCTTCAGTAAACTGGTTAATAGATAGATAGATAGATAGATAGATAGATAGATAGATAGATAGATAGATAGATAGATAGAAGCAAATTGCATAAGATAGATATCAACCGACTGAAATGTATTGATATGATGGAGAGAAAGGGGTGGAAAGATAGATAACTGATCGAGATAGATATAAACAAACTTAGATGAGTTAGATAGAATGATATAGATACATATCATCCGACTGATATTGATAGAGAGATATGAGATAGAAACAGGCTGATATATATATACATGTATACATATATATATATATACATATATATATATATATATATATATATATATATATATATATATATATAGATAGATAGATAGATAGATAGATAGATAGATAGATAGATAGATAATTAGATAGATAGATAGATGGATAGATAGATAGATAGATAAGAGAGGTAGAAACAAATACATATCAAACAACTACATGGATAGATAAATAGATAGATAGAAACATACATACATACATACATACATACATACATACATACATACATACATACATACATACAGAGCCCATTATAACACACTCTTTTAGTCTCATTCTTTAATAACAAACGATGGTATATAAATTAGATTTAGCATCTTTTCATGGATAAATAAATGTGTCCCTTATGTGAAGGAATTCTGAATGTGAATTCAAAAAAGGGTAAAAAAAAGCAATGGAAAATAAACTGTTCCCTCGAAGGTTTCAAGTAAAGACGGACTCAACTTTTTAAACGTTTAAAAGGTGATCGTTCACAACACACAATTAGTACAAATATTCCAAGTGTATTCCAATTATTCAAGTGATTTACTTTAGTATCATTTCGTGAAATCAAATGAATAAAGATTTTATTGCGATTCAAATTTTGTTATTTGTCTTTCAATTAAAAAAAATGGATTGAGATTTTCAGTTTCCTTATCGCTAAAGTAAAACTGAAAAATAATGAAACGTCACGCTAAAAGGTTTCATTAAAGACAAACCAATTTTAGATTCTAAAATAAATCTATTCTCACCAGGTTGAATAAATACAAAAAAAAAAAATAATAATTAAATGCCAAAGAATGAGGAACATTTAGAAAAAGAAAAATCAACTGTTGTCAAATATGTTTTGGAATCAAAAAAGTATCAACTTCTAAAATGTTTACAAATTGATTGTTAACAACTCTACTTACAATAATCTGAAATGAATTCCTACCAATAAAGTGTGTGAATTAATTATTTTTCTTATAAATTCAAATGAATGAACATTTTATGAGGATTTATTCTATATTTCTCCCCGTATATCAAATGAATGATTAATGATATATATTGTATTGAAGTTTGATTAATTAAAAAATACCTCTTTTACCGGGGATCAAGATTATTTAAGGGTATTTCTTAATAACTGTTTAAGTGATGAATATAAATCTCTGCTTAGACGTTGTTCGAATAGTCATCTAAACTCTCTAAAAAGTCTTGTTCTTAATTAAAAGTTTAATTATATCTTCTTTGGATTGTGCTACTTCATTGATCTTCAACTTCACCCAGTCTCTCCGCGTTCTATGTTAAGATATCGTCTCCTACTCCGTCTGCATCTCTATCTCTTACCCCTACTTCTCTTCTCGTGCAATTAAGTAACGCCAGGTGGCGTAATATATCTCATCCAATGAAAAGCCTTATAGTGCTATGACGTTAACACTTCATAGTTCTTTCCTAATCATTTCAGTTGAAATATCTGACAACAGAGGAGTTAAAAACTTTGCTCTCACAATTGGAATCCGTGGTTTGTAGTTTGAAGAAAAGGCAGGAATCACAACTAAAAAAACTGTGAGTGATTTTAAAAAATATTTTCACTTTGTTAAATGGTGACGTAAAGAGTCGATATGTTTTTATTTAATCAAAAATATTCATTCAATCGAAAAGAATCTTCATGATACTCTATTTCAAGCTAAATTTATAGCTAAAAATATTGAAAAGACGGCAGCATAAGATAAGCTTTAAATAAGGCCAGATTACTTATTTTCCAGTTATCAACAATTGAAAACCTACTATAACACGTCTCCTTTTGAAATGTTTACTTTTTACAAAGTGTTTTCCGTGAAATTAAAGGACAAATCGTTTGAATAACATAGCTACTGAGTTAAGATATATTTTTCTCTCTATTTTTTACTTCAGTTCAGTGACTCAACTAAACTACGCATTCGAAAGAGTCGGATTTTGCCAATCCTCTGTCGTTTCATGGTCTTTTTTTTTTAAATCAATCGGGAAATATTATTTCTTCCTTTCTACAACGCTAGTCATCAAACTACAGAATCTCTGCTGGCTTCAGTTGAAAACAAATTTTTTTAATTTCAATTGTTCTGAATTTTCATTTTCAATTTTTACTACAACTTGATATCTTATATAGAGAAAAAGTTGAAAGCGGTTGTGAAATAAACAATTTGATGTTTACTTTCCTACTATAACTCTGTCAATGTTTACGCCCACTTCACTGCAGTTAGGTGACTCATCTTAACTATGCAATTCCAACGGTCAGCTTTTAGTGATTTATTTGTCATAAATATGGAGGACCATAAGTGTAAATGTTTCCTAATTTAGAAAAACAGGATTTTCCAGATTACAAATTTACATTTTTATTTTATTTTTTTTTTTTAATCTCTCGTGGAAGAATTTTTCTTTCAATACATTAAATATTGGGTATTTTTTTACTTTTTAAATATTTTCAAATTCTAATTGACATCTAATAAAATAAGAATAGGACCAACCTGTTTCCCCCTCTCTCTTTATCTCCCCCGTTCCCCTCTCTCTATTTGCAATTCCTTCGATCTTTTTCCCCTCTCTCTTTTTTCTTCCTCTCTCTCCCACTCTCTCTCTCTTCCCCTTCTTCTTCTGTTCCCCCCTTTTCTCTATTTCTTACCCAACCTTCTCTTGCTCCTTCCTTAACTTTCTCTCACTCCAAAAAGCAACAGATTATTTTACGTAAAGTTTAATAAATGGACTATTTTCCTATAGCAACTGAGTCATTTTATGGCTTTGAACATCAATTTTATTTTTTCGTTCCCTTTTGACTAACTCTTTATTTTTGTTTGTTTCCTAATGGTTATTTATTTACAAAATGATTTCCCTTTATTTTCAGGTTGATAATTGGTCATCGTACAGTCAGAGAAATGGCTTCAATGCAAAGTCCCACTTTATTTCAATGCACCGGTTGCCATGAAGAGTTGAATTTAGAATCAAAGACATTAGCATGTCTTCATTCTTACTGTCGTATTTGTTTTGACAGAAATTTCGAGGGACAGACGGATGGAAATGGACAGTGTCCAGAGTGCCACGAACCATTTATTCATGACCAGTTGAGCCTCTGCCCAGTTGTGGCCAATGCTTTGAGACGTCAACAACTTCTATCGGAAGAAATGAAGTGTAATTTATGCAGAGAAGATAAATCCACAGCCACAAATTGGTGCCATGAGTGCCAGAAACTCTTCTGCAATAATTGCTCTACATACCACAATGAATTACTTCCAACACACGAACTTAAAGTCTTGACTGAAATTGAGAGGAAGGAATATATAAATACAATGATGACGGACATGTGCCTTTTGCACAGAACCCCCAACGACTCTTATTGCTTGACATGCAATGAGTGTTTTTGTAACACATGTTACAGAACTCATCTTCAAAAGTCGCCTGGTTGTTGGTCTCGGCCATTGTCTGTAAAAGAAGAAGCTTCTAAACGAAAATTGCAAGGCCCCACCCTGGCAAAAGAAATGGACGACCTCGAGACGAGTGTAAGAAGGCTGATCGAAACAACGAAAAATTACACAGCAGAACTGAATGCAGATTATGAATCGAAATGCAGCCAAATATGGGTGGATTTAGAAGAAATAATTGAGAATGCAAAGCGGAGAACGGGAGAACTGTGCCAAAATATGAGACGGATAACGGACGAGCAAGTGAAAAAGTGGCAAAACCTATTGGCAGAAAATGAGAAAATATTGAAAGAAATCGAGATCTGGCGGTTACATCTGAATCATTTGCTGAGTGAATCCCAACAAGACACGGACGTTGTTCGCGGTCTGCAGATGTTGGGATCGAAACTGTCATCTCGCCTTCAAAAACAGGTCGGACAGGAAGGGAAATGTCATTTGAATGTCACGTTTCCCGCTTGGTGGACAGTATTCCAAGACAATAATAAAGTGGAAGAGATCGGCTGTGTTTATTTAACCCCAGAATACTTGTTTTCTGTAAATAATGTCGTCTTGGAAAAAGAATGGAATCTACCGGGATTGAACCGGTTTATCAAATCGATTCTAGTAACCGGAGAAAACAATCACATCTTAATCTGTGATTGTTACAGTAATTCAATTATCGAATTAGACGAAGACGGAACAATTATCAGTGAGTGTCTTTTAAAGGAAATATCGCAGGGATTATCTCCCTTGGATATCTGTTCCGTGTCCCCAAACATTTTTGTTGTTGTTGCTTACTGCGGGTACGGGGTTAATAATAAACTTATATTTTTGGAGAGAAAAAAACTTCCTCCGAATTTACAGATTAAAAAAATTATCGACTTAGGGAAGGAGGGATCATTCCGTTCTTTGTGTCAAACAAACGAATATATTTTCGTTTGTGATCTTTCATTCAAAGTTGATTTGTTCACAAAGGAAGGCCAAAAAATAAAAACGATTCAAACTAGAAAATCGTTTCATTATCGTTGGCCCCAAATTCGTGCCAATCCCTCAACGGGAAATTTTTGGATGACAAGTGTACATTGTTCTGAATTATTTTGTTTTAATCCAAACGGAAAAGAAATCCAATCAGTGAAAACTGAAGAAAAAATTTCCGATTTTTGTGTGAATGAATTGGGTCAAATCTTTTTTTGTTGTCGGGAAAGACTTTTCTCTTTCTTCCCAGAAAAAAAAGAATTATACAAATTTGAGGAAAAATCTGAAATAGATCCCCGAATTTTTATTTTAAGAAATAAAATATTTGTTTGTCTCAAAATTAATGAAAAATATTTAATCAAAATTTTCAAACTCTTCCACTGAAAAGAAAGGAATTTTTTCAATTTTCTTTCTCTTTCACTTTTATTTTGTAAATTCGATTTCTTAAAAAAAAAACAATAAATACAGCAAAACGATTTTTATTTTTCCAAAATAAACGAATAAAACTTTCTTAAAAAGATCCTCAATATTTTTGTTTGCTATTTTCTTTCTTTCCTAAAGGTTTTTCTAGGAAATTCAATTTTTTTTCGTATGAATGAGTTTCATTGTTTTTCATTCGAAGCCGAAATTTCCATTTTGGGATTCTTATTGAAACCGTGATATGAGTCAAGATAAATAATCGTACGGATATATTTTTCAATTTCTTGTTTTCCTGTTGGTATTTTTAATTTAATCTTTCAGTTTTTTTATATTATCTGTACTAGAGATTTTCACTATTGTGGTAACTCCCGGTTACAACTGAGAACAAGTGACAGCAAGTTTTTTCCATATTTTGTTTTATTTTTCTATTTTGAAAAGAAGAAAAGATAGAAAACGGATAATTTTCATTTTCAAAAAATGAATAAAACTTTTTCTTTTATATTTATTGATTATTTTTGTTGTGTTTTTTTTTTTTTTGAAATTTTCATTCAAAATGCAATTTATCGTATGAATGAGTTTCATTGTTTTTCATTCGAAGCCGAAATTTCCTTTTGGGGATTTTTATTGAAACCGTGATATTAGTCTAGAAAAGAATTTTGTGTTTTCCTGTTGGGTTTTTCAATTTGATTTTTCTCTTTTTTATATTATCTGTACAAGATATTTTCACAACCGTGGTGACTTTCGGTTTCAACTGGGAACAAGTGACAGCAAGTTTTTTTTCCGTAATCTCATTTTATCTCATTATTTTGAAAAGAAAAGATACAAAACGGACAATTTTTCAGTTTTAAAAAATGAATGAAACTTTCTCCTTTCGATTTACCGATTATTTTTGTTTTGTTTGTTTTTTGAAATTTTCCTTCGAGAAACACTTTTTTCTCGATAGACGGTGAGTGACCCAGCAAGAGAAAACATAACTTCGAAATTTGACACCATGGTAGTTCAATTATTGGCTCTGATGGCGAATATTTTTTTTATCTTAAATCCTACAGATCAACAATTTGTAAAATTTGAAATTATAATAGAAAAGGGTCATTAACATTGAAAAAGTTTTGTGATCAATGGAAATCCACCTTGTTGCTCGTGTTATTATCACAATGTTTTGGCCAATCCATTCTATGACCATCCTCAGGTCTACTATCCAAATGTGATGGCGGTAAACAGAATTGTTTCTACTATGGTAGCAAAATTTAGTAAAGTAAGATCTGGCTGCTTTCCTTTCCTGGTTAATCCTAGATTTCCATACCTTGTTCTGGTTTAGATATTGCAGGAACCATATCAGGTTGAACTTATACTTATTCTCTGAGTTGACATGATGACGTGGGTTGTTTCTTTGATTTTTCTAATTTCTTAACAGCATTCCCAATCTATAATCCGTTTACTAGCATCACATTCAAATCACACACACGAAAAAGACCATAGAATGGTCTGTTAACAACAGAAACAATGAGAAAGGGTTCAATCAGCTGGAAAACTCTTTGAATACTAGAATTCATTTAGAATATATTTGTTGCAGCAAAACATTTTTCTATATATTTTTTTCTTGCCTTTTTTTGTCCTTAATCAGCTTGGAACTGCTATTGTCCACTAGAGTAATAACAAGTCGTAGGCAATTAATGGATTTATGTCATAACTAGATAGAGACACAATAGGGGAATCTTCTGTTTGATGTATTTTTGGAGGACAGTTGATATTTTCCATGGAGTCAAAGTAACAATCTTTTTTTCTTTGCACCAATAAATGTAGACTCTCTTTAAAAAGAGGTTGTTTTATTCAGTGATTTCTTATATTCTGCTGTTGCTGAGGCAATTTTATTGATTTATTTGATTTTCTCTCATTTCAACCATTTTAACCAAAATGATCGATCTGTCTTCCTATCTGACAGTCTTCAACCATCTCTTTGTTAGAGACTGTCAACGAAAAGTGTCAACATAGGTTTCTTCAGTTTTAAAAAAGATTTGGCTTGCTTGATATGTAGTATGTATGCATTAGAATTCAGAGTTTTTTTAATGGCAAACAGAATTCAAGAGAGGTAAATCATTCATCGGTCACTCTTTTTTCTGAATCTTTTAAATTGATCACTCCCAACATGTGACTGTATCTATTGAGTGAGTAATCAGACCTGTTCATTATATCCATGTGAAAAAACTGATTTCTATTAATGACGTCACGGGCATTTTCCACTAGAAAACATCTTAAATAGTGTGAAAAAAAAACTAAAAACATCTTGATTCTCAAGAATCTAGATGTTATTGATAAATACATCAAAATGAAGTCCAAAAAGGCTCAAAAAAAGCTTTTTTTTTCCCAAAATAATCCAAAAAACTATTAGTGAAGTACTGATGCTAATTTTCAAGTCTAGACAAAATGGTATGGTCCGGAGTGCTTGAACACAAAAAAACATCCTCCGACACATGGTCATAAAAAAAGAGATAGAACCTTTAACCCCTTTGGTGGCTAGGGTTGTTTAGAATCTTATCCCATGCATAAATATTCTCATATTAATAATGAAGAAAAACCTAGATATGTTTGCTTTTCAATTAACTAATATAGTTTTTTTAACATCTGATAATAGTAGGATTGTTCTGTAGTTAATTTACTATTCACTATAAAAACTATTAAAACCATTCTTTATATGACTAACTGATTGAAAAATGACAGTGCTGATTCATTTCTTTCAATATATTTGTATAATTTGATACTGCACAAATGTATTGACAGCAGGGTTGATCAAGACTGTTTTGTGCTTGTTGAGTTGTCAGACTTTTCTGACATAAATTGTTGAGTAGGATCCAATGGAATGTTTTGTTTCCAAATTCTTGTATAATTTGATAGTGCACAAGAATAATGTCAAGTGGGTGAATCGAGTCTCTTCGTTCTTTCTAAGTCTCCTGGCTTTTCCGTGATTAAACGATACGTAGAATCCAATGGAATCTTTTCTTTCAGGGTATTTGCATAATTTGATAATACACGAGAATATCAGCGGAAGGACGGATTCAGTATTTAGTGCATTTTGAGTTTTCAAACTCACTATAACCCTAACCGTAACGCCCAACTCTAACCATATTACAGGTCCCCAACATCCAAGACTCACTCTATCCCTTTCCTTAACCCTAACACTAACTGTAACCCAACTATACTATGCCCTAAACTCAACCTAACTCCTAGCCCTTACTTCTTACCCTAACTCCACGGCTCTAAACTTCTATTGTAATCCTAAACTTAACACCTAATCCTGACCTTAATTCTAATTGTCACCCCTAACCATAACTCCGGCTTCACCCCAAAACTTAACACTAATTTCTTCCATTACATTATTTGTTCAAGCAAAGATAACTCTTACATGCAATCAACATCACCGAAATTATCTCCCCTACAACATCGGATGGAGGGAGATAACTCAAGCCCTAATTCTAATCTTAATCTAAATTATTTCCCCGACATTATTCAATCAAGGGGAGTTTAAAACCCATGTAACTAACACAAAGTGTATCTTTTTCTTTTTATGTAATCAAATCAAAATCATTCTGATAACATGAGAATTATCTCCACTAGAGAGAAGAAGAGGACTCTATCATGAAACCGACCGTAATATTGATTCTTCTATTATATCAAGTCATGTAAGGAACATTATACTATCTAACATTATTTAATCCATGTCATTCAATGTAAGACATATGATTATAGCAGCTTATCCTTAAGCCCAACTCTAACAGTATCCACATAATCTCAGCTCCTAAGCCAAGCCCTTAACCCTTAATCGTAATCCCAACCATTAACCCTAACAACTAACGCTAACCTCCCATTACATTGTGCAAGGTATATGCTAGGTATATAAAAAAAAAATGCTACTAACCACAATATTATCTCCTTAAAGCTGGTAAAAGCATTGCTAGGAAACTAGCCATTCTATTCAACTTATATCTGGAGCAAAGTGAAATCCAACAAGATAGGAACACAGCAATCATGATGCTTTTATAAGAAAGGAGACCGCAGATATCTAATCAGCTAAAAGCCAATAAGCCTAATCAATTGCATAAAAGCGCTCTTTCTGTGGATTTTCAAAAATAATAAATCGCTATTGAATGGATAAAAGTAAGAACTTTTATCATTACATTTTGATGATTGAAAAAGGTGTCGAGAACCTTCGACAATTTTCAAATATGTAATTTTATCAGAAGTTGTTCCCGTCCTTGATATCAGGTTCGGATCATTTCTGGCTAACTTTTCTTCAATACCAACATGCATGTCATGATTTTTGACACAAATGCAAAATTTGTGTCATTAAATAGATTAAAAAAAGCTCTCATATTTATTAAAAGATACTTATGATGAAGATTTACATTTGCATTTGTTTACTCTTTCATCTTTTTCTATGTTTTTATTTTCATATATTGAAAAAAGACACAGATGGTAATAGCTGTTGATTATTTAGTATCACAAAGAAGTTCCTGGCTAAAAGTTGGTTAATAATCACAAGTAATTTACAGAGTCAGTTTCTATTATGCAAGTCAATGTTTTTGCAATAATATTCGTATTGACCAACTGACGTTTGTAAATGTTTCAGGATATATTTGTATCTATATGTACAATATATCATGTGATTTTCAGCTTATGACATCTAACCTTACAAGGAATAATATTGATAATAACTTGTTTGTGGAATTAGTTTGTTTTTGTTTTTTGTTTTTTATATACAGAAAGTACAAGATCCACTTTGATTCATAGATTGATTCAAATGATATAGCCAACAGAAACATGCTATACTGCAAAACATCCCAATTTCTAGGATGTTTGAATGTTCAACAAATATTAGAGTCAACAATATAAAACTGGTAAATAGTTTTGTGTTAGAGCACGGTATTGGATCGAATAACCCATGCATCCTCCCAATATTCACTTATGGGGCTGAAACATGGAACCTAACCAAGAGACAGATCTGCAAATTGAGAACCATGCAACGTGCACATGAAAGAATTATGCTGGGCCTCATATTGAGAGACCACAAAACAGCACAGTACATCCAGGAAAAGACAAGAGTCAGGGACATCATAGAATCCATTAAAAAGCTTAAACCTGTACACGGGTCAAGCTACGACGCTGGGGACATGTGAACATAGAAGAAAACTTGGGACACTTTTGGTTGAAGCTCCAAGACGCCAGACGAGGACTGACACGGGACAGACGGCGAACAGAGGAGTGACGAGAACAGGAAGATATAGCTTACACCCTAGTCTTGAACCTGAGAACAGAGCAGGTGACGCAGGATTGCGATAAACGAAGCAAGGTGACAGAGACAGCGGTCTGCCGGGACGGACTTCGAGCGAGCGAGTGAGCGATGGGGAGCCCAGACACGAGAAGACGGCGAGCAGAGGACCAGCTGCTTCGGGTGGCGAACGTAATTGTAAACAAAAGGATACCTACGATCTCTTCGTCGTACTCAGCTCGTCCTCTGCTCGCTGTCTCCTCGTGTCTGGCGCCGGCCTTCCTGTCGCTCGCTCGCAGTCCGTCCCGGTGGGCAGCTGTCTTTGTCAGCTTGCTTCGTTACTCGTGATCCTGCGGCACCCACTATCTTCTCAGCTTCAAGGCATTAGCTAAGTCTTTCTGTTCGTAGGGGCACAGCCGCCGCCGTTACGTGACTTGGCTGCGGGCTCACTACCAACCTGGAGCACTAACTATTGGTGGTCGTAGCCGCAGCAGCAGATGCGATCGAACACGTCTTCGTCACTCCTTCACTCACAGTCGTCGTCACTCCTACGCTCGACGACGTCTTCTTCCCCGTGTCCGTCCTCACCTGCCTACTGCCGTCTTGGAGCCTCAACCAGAAGTGTCCTGAGGTGGTATCTTCTATGTCTAAAGGTCGCCAGCGTCCTCGGGTGACCCGTGTGCGGTTTGATGACCGACCACCTAGCACAAACCGTCAGTCGTAGTAGCCCTGACATATACTAATACTCCTTCGGTGGGCCGCTGGCTTTGTCAGCTTGCTTCGTTACTTGTGATCCTGTGGCACCCGCTATCTTCTCAGCTTCAAGACTAGGGCATTAGCTAAGTCTTTCTGTTCGTAGGGGCGCTGCCGCCACCGTTACGTGACTTGGCTGCGGGCTCACCACCAACACTGACTAATGGGGGTCGTAGCAGCAGCAGCAGCAGCAGCAGCTCACTCACAGTCGTCGTCACTCCTATGCTCGACGTCCTCTTTCCAGTGTCCGTCCTCCTCGCCTGCCTGCCGTCTTGGAGCCTCAATGTTCTATGTTTACAGGTCGCCAGCGTCCTCAGGTGACTTGTGTGCGGTTTGATGACCACCTAACACAAACTGTCAGTCGTAGCCCTGACATATACCAATGCTCTTGTAGCCTCCCCGACCTCTTTTCCATAGAAAAGTTCAGAGGAAGGTCGGCGTTTCATCAGTCGACGACAGTCAGCCCTGACCCATCTAGGGAATATCTTGATATTCTTAGATAAGTTCGGGCCAAACCCTAATCCAGATTTTGGATGATTTTTGCTTCGATTTTGGATAATTCTTCAGATGAGTTGTGGATCTAATAAATTCGAATCAACAATTCGGGCTCCCATCAAAGGAGAATAACTGAATCGATCATCAGTGAAGGGGGAGAACTACATCTGAATCGCTAATCAGACAGCAGAAGTGGATTGAGAGAGAGAGAGAGAGAGAGAGAGAGAGAGAGAGAGAGGGAGAGAGAGAGAGGGAGATGAAAATTCAAGGGAGAAAACTTGATTCCCCGGATTCGGGTCAAAAGGACATAACTGAGGCTGTGCAATTATGGAGACACACACACACGTGCACACACATATGATACCTTTAAGATGTCAATAATTGAGTGACATTTTTCATGGTTTATGAGTACATACACACACACACACACATGCATACACATATGATAGCTTTCATATGCCAATTATTAAGTGTCGTTTTTCATAGTTTATGAGTATACACACACACATACATGACACATATATGATAGCTTTCATATGCCAATAATTAAGTGTCGTTTTCAATTTTTATGAGTACACATACACACACATGCACACACATGATAGCTTTCATATGCCAATGATTAAGTGTCGTTTTTCATGGTTTAAGAGTACACACACACACACACACATGCATACACATATGATACTTTTCATATGCCAATGATCAAATGTCATTTTTCATGGTTTATGAGTACACACACACACACATGTACACACATATGATAGCTTTCATATGCCAATAAATAAGTGACATTTGTCAAAGTTTATGAGTACACACCCGCATACATGCAACCACATATGATAACTTTTATATGCCAAAAATAAATTGTCGTTTTTTATAGCTTGTGAGTATACACACACACACACACACACACACACACATGCACACACACACACACATGCACACACATATGATAGCTTTCATATGAAAATCATTGAGTGTCGTTTCCCTTGGTTTATGAGTACACATACACACGAATGCACAAACTAATGATAGCTTTCATATTCCAATAATTAATTGTCGTTTTTCATAGTTTATGAGTATGCACACACACACACATGCAGACACATATGATAACTTTCATATGTCAATAATTAAGTGATATTTTCATGGTTTATGAATATACGCCTACACACATGCACACACATATGATAGCTTTCATATGCCGATCATTAAATGTCGTTTTTCATGGTTTATGAGTACACACACACGCACACATGCACACACATATGATAGCTTTCATATGCCAATAATTAAGTGTCGTTTTTCATGATTTATGAGTACACACACATGCACACACATATGATAGCTTTCATATGCCAATAATTAAATTTCGTTCTTCATGGTCTATGAGTACACACACACACAAACGGACATACACACATGCATACCCGTATGATAGTTTTCATACACCAATAATTAAGTGTTGTTATTCATGGTTTATGAGTATGCACACCCACACACATGCACACAGATATGATAGCTTTCGTATGCCGATAATTAAGTGACATTTTTCATGGCCTATGAGTACACACACACACACACACATGCACACACATATGATAGCTTTCATATGCCAATAATTAAGTGTCATTCTCCATGGTCTATGAGTACACACACACACACACACATGCACACACATATGATAGCTTTCATATAACAATAATTAAGTGTTGTTATTCATGGTTTATGAGTATGCACACCCACACACATTCACACAGATATGATAGCTTTCATATGCCAATAATTAAGTGACATTTTTCATGGTTCATGAGTACACACACACACACACATGCAGACACATATGATAGCCTTCATATGCCCATGATTAAAAGTGGTTTTTCATGATTTATGAGTACACACACGCACATAAAGGTGCACATATATGATAGCTTCAATATGCCAATTATTAAGTGTCGTTTTCCATTTTCATGAGTACACATACACACACATTCATGCACATATGATAGCTTTAATATGCCAATAATTAAGTGTCGGTCTCCATAGTCTATGAGTACTCACACCCATACATGTACATTCGTATGATAGCTTTCATATGCCAAAGATTAAATGTTGTTTTTCATGGTTTATGAGTAAACACGCATACACACCTGCAGACACGTATGATAACTTTCATATGCCAATGATTAAGTGTCATTTTTCATAGTTTATGAGTACACACACACACACACACATGCAAACACATTTGATAGTTTTCATATGCCGATGATTAAGTGTCATTTTGCATGATTTATGTGTATACACACACACAAACAAGCACACATATATGATAGCTTTCATATGCCGATCATTAAATGTCGTTTTTCATAGTTTATGAGTACACACACACACACACACATGCAGACACATATGATAACTTTCATATGTCAATAATTAAGGGACATTTTTCATGGTTTATGAATATACGCCCACACACATGCACACACATATGAGTACACACACACGCACACATATACACACAAATGATACATTTCATATGCCAATAATTGAATGTCGTTTTTCATGATTTATGAGTACACACACATGCACATTCATATGATACCTTTCATATGCCAAATATTAAATGCCGTTTTTAATGGTTAATGAGTAAACACACACACACACACACATGCACACACATATGATAGCTTTCATGTGCCAATGATTAAGTGTTTTTTTAATGATTTATGAGTACACACACACATACACGCACACACATATGATAACTTTCATATGCCGATAATTAAGTGACATTTTTCATGGTTTATGAGTACACACACACACATACACATTTATACACATATGATAGCTTTCATATGCCAATAATTAAGTGACATTTTTCATGGTTTATGAGTACACACACACATACACATGCACACACATATGATAGCTTTCATATGCCGATCATTAAATGTCGTTTTTCATGATTTATGAGTACACACGCACACATACACGCACACATAAATGATTGCTTTCATATGCCAATAATTAAGTGTCGTTTTCAATTTTCATGAGTACACATACACACACATGCACACGCATATGATAGCTTTTATATGCCAATGATTAAGTGAACTTTTTCATGGTTTATGAGTACACACACACACATGCACACACTTATGATAACTTTCATATGCCAATAATTGAGTGTCGTTTTTCATGGTTTATGAGTATGCACGCACACACACACATGCACACACATATGATAGCTTTCATATGCCAATAATTAAATGTCGTTTTTCATGGTTTATGAGTATACACACATACACACATGCAGACACATATGATAACTTTCATATGCCAATTATTAAGTGTCATTTTTCATAGTTTATGAGTACACACACACACACACACACATGCACACACATATGATAGCTTTCATATGCCGATGATTAAGTGTCATTTTGCATGATTTATGAGTATGCACACACACAAACAAGCACACATATATGATAGCTTTCAGAAGCCAATAATTAAATGTCGTTTTTCATGGTTTATGAGTACACACACACACGCATGCAGACACATATGATAACTTTCATATGTCAATAATTAAGTGACATTTTTCATGGTTTATGGATATACGCCCACACACATGCACACACATATGATAGCTTTCATATGCCGATCATTAAACGTCGTTTTTCATGGTTTATGAGTACACACGCACACACACATGCGTACACATATGATAACTTTCATATGCCAATGATCAAATGTCCTTATCTCATGGTTTATGAGTACACACACACACACATGTACACACTTATGATAACTTTCATATGCCAATAATTAAGTGTCGTTTTTCATGGTTTATGAGTATGCACACACACACATGCACACACATATGATAACTTTCATATGCCAATGATCAAATGTCCTTATCTAATGGTTTATGAGTTCACACCCGCACACATGCAACCACATATGATAGCTTTCATATGCCAATAATAAAATGTCGTTTTTTATGGCTTGTGAGTACACACACACACACACATATGCACACACATATGATAGCTTTCATATGGCAATAATTAGGTGTTGTTTTTCATGGTTTATGAGTACGCACACACGGACACATGCACACACATATGATAGCTTTCATTTACCAATGATTAAATGTCGTTTTTCATGGTTTATGAGTACACACACACACATACAGGCACACATATATGATAGCTTTCATATTCCAATAATTAAGTGTCGTTTTCCATTTTTATGAGTACACACACACACACATGCATACACTTATGATAGTTTTCATACGTCAATGATTAAGTGACATTTTCCATGATTTATGAGTACACAGACACACACATGCACGCACATATAATAGCTTTTATATCATCATCATCATCATCATCAGTCTTTTAGCGTCTGTGGTTGGACATAGACCTTCCCAAAGATTTGCCACACTTCTCTATCGTGGGTGTCACGGAGCCAGTACTTCCTGAACTTGTCTAGTTCATCTCTCCATCTAATATTTTGCCGGCCTCAGTTGCGCATATGGTCTCGGGGAATCCATGTTGTGAGTCGTGATGTCCATCGATTGTCAGCAATTGTTGTTTCTCATGGTCCAAGAGTAAGCACACACGCACACATGCACATACGTATGATAGCTTTCATATGCCAATAATTAAGTGTTGTTTTCCATGGTTTATAAGTATACACCCACACACATGCACACACATATGATAACTTTCATATGCCAATGATTAAATGTTGTTTTTCATGATTTATGAATACACACACACATACACACACACACATATGATTGTTTAATATGCCAATGATTAAGTGTCGTTTTTCATGATTTATGAGTACACACACACACATACACGCACACACATATAATAGCTTCCATATGCCAATAATATTTGATGCTTTTCATGGTTTATGAGTACGCACACACGCACACATGCACACACATATGATAGCTTTCATATACCGATGATTAAATGTCGTTTTTCATGGTTTATGAATACACACAAATGGACATGCAGACACATATGATAACTTTCATATGTCAATAATTAAGTGACATTTTCATGTTTTATGAGTACACACACACACACAAACATGCACACACATATGATAGCTTTCATATGCCAATGATTAAGTGTCGTTTTTCATGGTTAATGAGTACACACCCATACAGATGCAGACACATATGATAACTTTCATATGTCAATAATTAAGTGACATTTTTCATTGTTTATGAGTACACACACACTCACACATGCACACACATATGATAGCTTTCATATGCCAATAATCAAATGTCCTTTTCTCAACGTTTATGAATGCACACACACACATGCACAGATATATGATAGCTTTCATATACCAATGATTAAGTGACATTTTTCATGGTTTATGAGTACAAACCTGCACACATGCAACCACATATGATAGCTTTCATATGCCAATAATAAAATGTCATTTTTCATGGTTTGTGAGTACACATCCACACACATGCACACACATATGATAGCTTTCATATGCCAATAATTAAGTGTAGCTTTCCATGGTTTATGAGTACACACACACACACACATGCACACACATATGATAGCTTTCAGATGCCAATAGTTAAATGTCATCTTTCATGGTCTATGAGTACACACACACAAACACATGTACACTAATATGATAGCTTTCATATGCCAATGATTAAGTGACGTTTATCATGGTTTAAGAGTACACACACACACATACATGCACGCAAATATGATAGCTTTCATATGCCAATGATTAATTGTCGAATTTTCACGATTTATGAATACACACACGCACACATGCAGACACATGATAACTTTCATATGTCAATAATTAAGTGACATTTTTCATTGTTTATGAGTACACACACACTCACACATGCACAGATATATGATAGCTTTCATATGCCGAGAATTAAATGTCTTTTCCTCAAAGTTTATGAGTACACACACACACACATGCTCAGACATATGATACCTTTCATATACCAAAGATTAAGTGACATTTTTCATGGTTTATGAGTACACATCCGCATACATGCAACCACATATGATAGCTTTCATATGCCAATAATTAAGTGTCGTTTTTCATAGTTTGTGAGTATACACTCACACACACACACACACATGCACACACATATGATAGCTTTCATATGCCGATCATTAAATGTCATTTTTCATGGTCTATGAGTTCACACACACGCACACATGCACACACATATGATAGCTTTCATATGCCAAGAATTAAGTGTAGCTTTCCATGGTTTATGAGTACACACACACACACATGCAAACACATATGCTGATTGCAAAGGTACCATTGGATTGGGTGGATTTGATGTATTTTTTCATTCATCCCAATTTGAAAGAAATAGCCAATACTAACCTAAAAATCATTTTTACCGTTAATATAAGTGAGCCGTCAAAAATGGTCTTTTGAATGTGATTTTTACCTATCGATTTTATGGCTTTTTCAGGCAAAATTTGACGTGCTGATTGCAACAGTACCAATGGATTGAGTTGATTTGATGTATTTTTTGATTCAGCCCAATTTGAAAGAAACATCCAATATCGACCAAAAATTCGTTTTTAACCCATACATAAGTGAGCCGTCAAAAATGGTCTTTTGAATGTCATTTTTACCTATCGATTTTATGGCTTTTTCTGGCGTAATTTGACGTGCTGCTTGCAACGGTACCATTGGATCGGGTGGATTTGATGTATTTTTCGATTCAGCCCAATTTGATGGAAATAGCCAATATTGACCGAAAATGCATTTTTACCGCATACATAAGTGAGCCGTCAAAAATGGTCCCTTGAATGTCATTTTTACCTATCGATTTTATGGCTTTTTCTGGCGTAGTTTGACGTGCTGATTACAATGGTACCATTGGATCGGGTGGATTTGATGTATTTTTCGATTCAGGCAATTTGATGAAAATAGCCGCTATTGGTCGAGAAAGCACTTCCAGCACATACATAAGTGAGCCATCAAAAATGGTCTTTCGAATGTCATTTTTACCTATCGATTTTATGGCTTTTTCTGGCGTAGTTTGACGTGCTGATTGCAACGGTACCATTGGATCGGGTGGATTTGATGTATTTTTCGATTCAGCCCAATTTGATGAAAATAGCCGCTATTGGTCGAGAAGGCACTTCCAGCACATACATAGAGCCGTCAAAAATGGTCTTTTGAATGTCATTTTTACCTATCGATTTTATGGCTTTTTCTGGCGTAGTTTGACGTGCTGATTGCAACGGTACCATTGGATCGGGTGGATTTGATGTATTTTTCGATTCAGCCCGATTTGGTGAAAATAGCCGCTATTGGTCGAGAAGGCACTTCCAGCACATACATAAGTGAGCCGTCAAAAATGGTCTTTTGAATGTCATTTTTACCTATCGATTTTATGGCTTTTTCTGGCGTAGTTTGACGTGCTGATTGCAACAGTACCATTGGATCGGGTGGATTTGATGTATTTTTCGATTCAGCCCAATTTGATGAAAATAGCCGCTATTGGTCGAGAAGGCACTTCCATAAGGGAGCCATCAAAAATGGTCTTTTGAATGTCATTTTTACCTATCGATTTTATGGCTTTTTCTGGCGTAGTTTGACGTGCTGATTGCAACGGTACCATTGGATCGGTTGGATTTGATGTATTTTTCGACTCAGCCCAATTTGATGGAAAAAGCCGCTATTGGTCGAGAAGGCACTTCCATAAGGGAGCCATCAAAAATGGTCTTTTGAATGTCATTTTTACCTATCGATTTTATGGCTTTTTCTGGCGTAGTTTGACGTGCTGATTGCAACGGTACCATTGGATCGGGTGGATTTGATGTATTTTTCGACTAAGCCCAATTTGATGGAAAAAGCCGCTATTGGTTGAGAAGGCACTTCCATAAGGGAGCCATCAAAAATGGTCTTTTGAATGTCATTTTTACCTATCGATTTTCTGGCTTTTTCAGGCGTAGTTTGACGTGCTGATTGCAACGGTACCATTGGATCGGGTGGATTTGATGTATTTTTCAATTCAGCCCAATTTGATGGAAATAGCCGCTATTGGTCGAGAAGGCACTTCCAGCATATACATATGTGAGCCGTCAAAAATGGTCTTCTGAATGTCATTTTTACCTATCGATTTTATGGCTTTTTCTGGCGTAGTTTGACGTGCTGATTGCAACAGTACCATTGGATCGGGTGGATTTGATGTATTTTTCGATTCAGCCCAATTTGATGAAAATAGCTGCTATTGGTCGAGAAGGCACTTCCAGCACATACATAAGTGAGCCGTCAAAAATGGTCTTTTGAATGTCATTTTTACCTATCGATTTTATGGCTTTTTCTGGCGTAGTTTGATGTGCTGATTGCTACGGTGCCATTGGATCGGTTGGATTTGATGTATTTTTCGATTCAGCCCAATTTGATGAAAATAGCTGCTATTGGTCGAGAAGGCACTTCAAGCACATACATAAGTGAGCCATCAAAAATGGTCTTTCGAATGTCATTTTTACCTATCGATTTTATGGCTTTTTCTGGCGTAGTTTGATGTGCTGATTGCAACGGTGCCATTGGATCGGGTGGATTTGATGTATTTTTCGATTCAGCCCAATTTGATGAAAATAGCTGCTATTGGTCGAGAAGGCACTTCAAGCACATACATAAGTTAGCCGTCAAAAATGGTCTTTCGAATGTCATTTTTACCTATCGATTTTATGGCTTTTTCTGGTGTAGTTTGACGTGCTGATTGCAACGGTACCATTGGATCGGGTGGATTTGATGTATTTTTCGACTCAGCCCAATTTGATGGAAAAAGCCGCTATTGGTCGAGAAGGCACTTCCATAAGGGAGCCATCAAAAATGGTCTTTTGAATGTCATTTTTACCTATCGATTTTATGGCTTTTTCAGGCGTAGTTTGACGTGCTGATTGCAACAGTATCATTGGATCGGGTGGATTTGATGTATTTTTCAATTCAGCCCAATTTGATGGAAATAGCCGCTATTGGTCGAGAAGGCACTTCCAGCATATACATATGTGAGCCGTCAAAAATGGTCTTCTGAATGTCATTTTTACCTATCGATTTTATGGCTTTTTCTGGCGTAGTTTGACGTGCTGATTGCAACAGTACCATTGGATCGGGTGGATTTGATGTATTTTTCGATTCAGCCCAATTTGATGAAAATAGCTGCTATTTGTCGAGAAGGCACTTCCAGCACATACATAAGTGAGCTGTCACAAATGGTCTTTTGAATGTCATTTTTACCTATCGATTTTATGGCTTTTTCTGGCGTAGTTTGATGTGCTGATTGCAACGGTGCCATTGGATCGGTTGGATTTGATGTATTTTTCGATTCAGCCCAATTTGATGAAAATAGCTGCTATTGGTCGAGAAGGCACTTCAAGCACATACATAAGTGAACCATCAAAAATGGTCTTTTGAATGTCATTTTTACCTATCGATTTTATGGCTTTTTCTGGCGTAGTTTGATGTGCTGATTGCAACGGTGCCATTGGATTGGGTGGATTTGATGTATTTTTCGATTCAGCCCAATTTGATGAAAATAGCTGCTATTGGTCGAGAAGGCACTTCAAGCACATACATAAGTTAGCCGTCAAAAATGGTCTTTTGAATGTCATTTTTACCTATCGATTTTATGGCTTTTTCTGGCGTAGTTTGACGTGCTGATTGCAACGGTACCATTGGATCGGGTGGATTTGATGTATTTTTCGATTGAGCCCAATTTGATGAAAATAGCCGCTATTGGTCCAGAAGGCACTTCCAGCACATACATAAGTGAGCCGTCAAAAATGGTCTTTTGAATGTCATTTTTACCTATCGATTTTATGGCTTTTTCTGGCGTAATTTGACGTGCTGCTTGCAACGGTACCAATCGATCGGGTGGATTTGATGTATTTTCGATTCAGCCCAATTTGATAGAAATAGCCAATATTGACCGAAGATGCATTTTTACCGCATACATAAGTGAGCCGTCAAAAATGGTCTCTTGAATGTCATTTTTACCTATCAATTTTATGGCTTTTTCTGGCGTAGTTTGACGTGCTGATTGCAACGGTACCATTGGATCGGGTGGATTTGATGTATTTTTCGATTAAGCCCAATTTGATGAAAATAGCCGCTATTGGTCGAGAAGGCACTTCCAGCACATACATAAGTGAGCCGTCAAAAATGGTCTTTTGAATGTCATTTTTACCTATCGATTTTATGGCTTTTTCTGGCGTAGTTTGACGTGCTGATTGCAACGGTACCATTGGATCGGGTGGATTCGATGTATTTCTTGATTCAGCCCAATTTGATGGAAATAGCCAATATTGACCGAAAATGCATTTTTACCGTATACATAAGTAAGCCGTCAAAAATGGTCTTTTGAATGTCATTTTTACCTATCGATTTTATTGCTTTTTCTTGCGTAGTTTGACGTGCTGATTGCATCGGTACCATTGGATCGGGTGGATTTGATGTATTTTTCGATTCAGCCCAATTTGATGAAAATAGCCGCTATTGGTCGAGAAGGCACTTCCAGCACATACATAAGTGAGCCGTCAAAAATGGTCTTTCGAATGTCATTTTTACCGATCGATTTTATGGCTTTTTCTGGCGTAGTTTGACGTGCTGATTGCAACGGTACCATTGGATCGGGTGGATTTGATGTATTTTTCGACTCAGCCCAATTTGATGAAAATAGCCGCTATTGGTCGAGAGGGCACTTCCAGCACATACATAGAGCCGTCAAAAATGGTCTTTTGAATGTCATCTTTACCTATCGATTTTATGGCTTTTTCTGGCGTAGTTTGACGTGCTGATTGCAACGGTACCATTGGATCGGGTGGATTTGATGTATTTTCCGATTCAGCCCAAATTGATGGAAAAAGCCAATATTGACCTGAAATGCATTTTTACTGCATACATAAGTGAGCCGTCAAAAATGGTCTTTTGAATGTCATTTTTACCTATCGATTTTATGGCTTTTTCTGGCGTAGTTTGACGTGCTGATTGCAACGGTACCATTGGATCGGGTGGATTTGATGTATTTTTCGATTCAGCCCAATTTGATGAAAATAGCTGCTATTGGTCGAGAAGGCACTTCCAGCACATACATAAGTGAGCCGTCAAAAATGGTATTTTGAATGTCATTTTTACCTATCGATTTTATGGCTTTTTCTGGCGTAGTTTGACGTGCTGATTGCAACGGTACCATTGGATCGGGTGGATTTGATGTATTTTTCGATTCAGCCCAATTTGATTGAAATAGCAAATATTGACCGAAAATGCATTTTTACTGCGTACATAAGTGAGCCGTCAAAAATGGTCTTTTGAATGTCATTTTTACCTATCGATTTTATGGCTTTTTCTGGCGTAGTTTGACGTGCTGATTGCAACGGTACCATTGGATCGGGTGGATTTGATGTATTTTTCGATTCAGCCCAATTTGATGAAAATAGCCGCTATTGGTCGAGAAGGCACTTCCAGCACATACATAAGTGAGCCGTCAAAAATGGTCTTTTGAATGTTATTTTTACCTATCGATTTTATGGCTTTTTCTGGCGTAGTTTGACGTGCTGATTGCATCGGTACCATTGGATCGGGTGGATTTGATGTATTTTTCGATTCAGCCCAATTTGATGAAAATAGCCGCTATTGGTCGAAAAGGCACTTCCAGCACATACATAAGTGAGCCGTCAAAAATGGTCTTTTGAATGTCATTTTTACCTATCGATTTTATGGCTTTTTCTGGCGTAGTTTGACGTGCTGATTGCAACGGTAGCATTGGATCGGGTGGATTTGATGTATTTTTCGACTCAGCCCAATTTGATGAAAATAGCCGCTATTGGTCGAGAAGGCACTTCCATAAGGGAGCCATCGAAAATGGTCTTTTGAATGTCATTTTTACCTATCGATTTTATGGCTTTTTCTGGCGTAGTTTGACGTGCTGATTGCAACGGTACCATTGGATCGGGTGGATTTGATGTATTTTTCGACTCAGCCCAATTTGATGGAAAAAGCCGCTATTGGTCGAGAAGGCACTTCCATAAGGGAGCCATCAAAAATGGTCTTTTGAATGTCATTTTTACCTATCGATTTTATGGCTTTATCTGGCGTAGTTTGATGTGCTGATTGCAACGGTACCATTGGATCGGGTGGATTTTATGTATTTTTCGACTCAGCCCAATTTGATGGAAAAAGCCGCTATTGGTCGAAAAGGCATTTCTATAAGGGAGACATCAAAAATGGTCTTTTGAATGTCATTTTTACCTATCGATTTTATGGGTTTTCTGGCGTAGTTTGACGTGCGGATTGCAACGGTACCATTGGATCGGGTGGATTTGATGTATTTTTCGACTCAGCCCAATTTCATGGAAAAAGCCGCTATTGGTCGAGAAGGCACTTCCATAAGGGAGCCATCAAAAATGATCTTTTGAATGTCATTTTTACCTATCGATTTTATGGCTTTTTCTGGCGTAGTTTCACGTGCTGATTGCAACGGTACCATTCGATCGGGTGGATTTGATGTATTTTTCGACTCAGCCCAATTTGATGGAAAAAGCCGCTATTTGTCGAGAAGGCACTTCCATAAGGGAGCCATCAAAAATGGTCTTTTGAATGTCATTTTTACCTATCGATTTTATATCTTTTTCGGGCGTAGTTTGACGTGCTGATTGCAACGGTACCATTGGATCGGGTGGATTTGATATATTTTTCGACTCAGCCCAATTTGATGGAAAAAGCCGCTATTGGTCGAGAAGGCAATCCCATAAGGGAACCATCAAAAATGGTCTTTTGAATGTCAATTTACCTATCGATTTTATGACTTTTTCTGGCGTAGTTTGACGTGCTGATTGCAACAGTACCATTGGATCGGGTGGATTTGATGTATTTTTTGACTCAGCCCAATTTGATGGAAAAAGCCGCTATTGGTCGAGAAGGCACTTCCGTAAGGGAGCCATCAAAAATGGTCTTTTGAATGTTATTTTTACCTATCGATTTTATGGCTTTTTTTGGCGTAGTTTGACGTGCTGATTGTAACGGTACCATTGGATCAGGTGGATTTGATGTATTTTTCGACTCAGCCCAATTTGATGGAAAAAGCCGCTATTGGTCGAGAAGGCACTTCCATAAGGGGCCATCAAAAATGGTCTTTTGAATGTCATTTTTACCTATCGATTTTATGGCTTTTTCTGGCGTAGTTTGACGTGCTGATTGCAACGGTACCATTGGATCGGGTGGATTTGATGTATTTTTGACTCAGCCCAATTTAATGGAAAAAGCCGCTATTGGTCGAGAAGGCACTTCCATGAGGGAGCCATCAAAAATGGTCTTTTGAATGTCATTTTTACCTATCGATTTTATGGCTTTTTCGGGCGTAGTTTGACGTGCTGATTGCAACGGTACCATTGAATCAGGTGGATTTGATGTATTTTTCGACTCAGCCCAATTTGATGGAAAAAGCCGCTATTGGTCGACAAGGCACTTCCATAAGGGAGCCATCAAAAATGGTCTTTTGAATGTCATTTTTACCTATCGATTTTATGGCTTTTTCTGGCGTAGTTTGACGTGCTGATTGCAACGGTAGCATTGGATCGGGTGTATTTGATGTATTTTTCGACTCAGCCCAATTTGATGGAAAAAGCCGCTATTGGTCGAGAAGGCACTTCCATGAGGGAGCCATCAAAAATGGACTTTTGAATGTCATTTTTACCTATCGATTTTATGGCTTTTTCTGGCGTTGTTCGACGTGCTGATTGCAACGGTAGCATTGGATCGGGTGGATTTGATGTATTTTTCGACTCAGCCCAATTTGATGGAAAAAGCCGCTATTGGTCGAGAAGGCACTTCCATAAGGGAGCCATCAAAAATGGTCTTTTGAATGTCATTTTTACCTATCGATTTTATGGCTTTTTCTGGCGTAGTTCGACGTGCTGATTGCAACGGTAGCATTGGATCGGGTGGATTTGATGTATTTTTCGACTCAGCCCAATTTGATGGAAAAAGCCGCTATTGGTCGAGAAGGCACTTCCATAAGGGAGCCATCAAAAATGGTCTTTTGAATGTCATTTTTACCTATCGATTTTATGGCTTTTTCTGGCGTAGTTTGACGTGCTGATTGCAACGGTACCATTGGATCGGGTGGATTTGATGTATTTTTCGACTCAGCCCAATTTGATGGAAAAAGCCGCTATTGGTCGACAAGGCACTTCCATAAGGGAGCCATCAAAAATGGTCTTTTGAATGTCATTTTTACCTATCGATTTTATGGCTTTTTCTGGCGTAGTTTGACGTGCTGATTGCAACGGTACCATTGGATCGGGTGGATTTGATGTATTTTTCAACTCAGCCCATTTTGGTGGAAAGAGCCGCTATTGGTCGAAAAGGCACTTCCATAAGGGAGCCATCAAAAATGGTCTTTTCAATGTCATTTTTACCTATCGATTTTATGGCTTTTTCTGGCGTATTTTGACGTGCTGATTGCAACGGTACCATTGGATCGGGTGGATTTGATGTATATTTCGACTCAGCCAAATTTGATGGAAAAAGCCGCTATTGGTCGAGAAGGCACTTCCATAAGGGAGCCATCAAAAAGAGTCGTTTGAATGTCATTTTTACCTATCGATTTTATGGCTTTTTTTGGCGTAGTTTGACGTGCTGATTGCAACGGTAGCATTGGATCGGGTGGATTTGATGTATTTTTCGACTCAGCCCAATTTGATGGAAAAAGCCGCTATTGGTCGGGAAGGCACTTCCATAAGGGAGCCATCAAAAATGGTCTTTTGAATGTCATTTTTACATATCGATTTTATGGCTTTTTCTGGCGTAGTTTGACGTGCAGATTGCAACGGTACCATTGGATAGGATGGATTTGATGTATTTTTTGACTCAGCCCAATTTGATGGAAAAAGCTGCTATTGGTCGAGAAGGCACTTCCATAAGGGAGCCATCAAAAATGGTCTTTTGAATGTCATTTTTACCTATTGATTTTATGGCTTTTTCTGGCGTAGTTTGACGTGCTTATTGCAACGGTACCATTGGATCAGTTGGATTTGATGTATTTTTCGACTCAGCCCATTTTGGTGGAAAGAGCCGCTATTGGTCGAGAAGGCACTTCCATAAGGGAGCCATCAAAAATGGTCTTTTGATTGTCATTTTTACCTATTGATTTTATGGCTTTTTCTGGCGTAGTTTGACGTGCTGATTGCAACGGTACCATTGGATCGGGTGGATTTGATGTATTTTTCGACTCAGCCCAATTTGATGGAAAAAGCCGCTATTGGTCGAGAAGGCACTTCCATAAGGGAGCCATCAAAAATGGTCTTTTGAATGTCATTTTTACCTATCGATTTTATGGCTTTTTCTTGCATAGTTTGACGTGCTGATTGCAACGGTACCATTGTATCGGGTGGATTTGATGTATTTTCCGACTCAGCCCAATTTGATGGAAAAAGCCGCTATTGGTCGAGAAGGCACTTCCATAAGGGAGCCATCAAAAATGGTCTTTTGAATGTCATTTTTACCTATCGATTTTATGGCTTTTTCTGGCGTAGTTTGACGTGCTGATTGCAACAGTACAATCGGATCGGGTGGATTTGATGTATTTTTCGACTCAGCCCAATTTGACGGAAATAGGTAATATTGACCGAAAATGCATTTTTACAGCACACATCAGTAAGCCATCAAAAATGGTCTTTTGAATGTCATTTTTACCTATCGATTTTATGGCTTTTTCTGGCGTAGTTTGACGTGCTGATTGCAACAGTACCATTGGACCGGGTGGATTTGATGTATTTTTCGACTCATCCCAATTTGATGGAAAGAGCCGCTATTGGTCGAGAAGGCACTTCCATAAGGGAGCCATCAAAAATGGTCTTTTGAATGTCATTTTTACCTATCGATATAATGGCTTTTTCTGGCGTAGTTTGACGTGCTGATTGCAAAGGTACCATTGGATCGGGTGGATTTGATGTATTATTTGACTCAGCCCAATTTGATGGAAAAAGTCAATATTGACCAAAAATGCATTTCTACTGCACACATCAGTATCCCGTCAAAAATGGTCTTTTGAATGTCATTTTTACCTATTTATTTTATGGCTTTTTTTGGCGTAATTTGACGTGCTGATTGCAACGGTACCATTGGATCGGGTGGATTTGATGTATTCTTCGACTCAGCCCAATTTGATGGAAAAAGCCGCTATTGGTCGAAAAGGCACTTCCATAAGGGAGCCATCAAAAATAGTCTTCTGAATGTCATTTCTACCTATCGATTTTATGGCTTTTTCTGGCGTAGTTTGACGTGCTGATTGCCACGGTACCATTGGATCGGGTGGGTTTGATGTTTTTTCGACTCAGCCCAATTTGATGGAAAAAGCTGCTATTGGTCAAGAAGTCACTTCCATCAGGGAGCCATCAAAAATGGTCTTTTGAATGTCATTTTTACCTATCGATTTTATGGCTTTTTCAGGCGTAGTTTGACGTGCTGATTGCAACGGTACCATTGGATCGGGTGGATTTGATGTATTTTTCCACTCAGCCCATTTTAAATGGAAATAGCCAATTTTGACCGAAAATGCATTTTTACCCCACACATCAGTAAGCTGTCAAAAATGGTCTCTTGGGAGTCATTTTTACCTATCCATTTTATGGCTTTTTCTGGCGTAGTTTGACATGCTGATTGCAACGGTACCATTGGATCGGGTGGATTTGATGTATTATTTGACTCAGCCCAATTTGATGGAAATAGCCAATTTTGACCGAAAATGCATTTCTACCGCACACATCAGTAAGCCGTCAAAAATTGTCTCTTGAAGGTCATTTTTACCTATTGATTTTATGGCTTTTTCTGGCGTAGTTTGACGTGCTGATTGCAACGGTACCATTGGATCGGGTGGATTTGATGTATTTTTCGACTCAGCCCAATTTGATGGAAACAGCCGCTATTGGTCAAGAAGGCACTTCCATAAAGGAGCCATCAAAAATGGTCTTTTGAATGTCATTTTTACCTATCGATTTTATGGCTTTTTCTGGCGTAGTTTGACGTGCTGATTGCAACGGTACCATTGGATCGGGTGGATTTGATGTATTTTTCGACTCAGCCCAATTTGATGGAAAAAGCCGCTATTGGTCGAGAAGGCACTTCCATAAGGGAGCCATCAAAAATGGTCTTTTGAATGTCATTTTTACCTATCGATTTTATGGCTTTATCTGGCGTAGTTTGACGTGTTGATTGCAACGGTACAATCGGATCGGGTGGATTTGATGTATTTTTCGACTCAGCCCAATTTGATGGAAATAGCCAATTTTGACCAAAACTGCATTTCTACCGCACACATCAGTAAGCTGTCAAAAATGGTCTCTTGGAAGTCATTTTTACCTATTGATTTTATGGCTTTTTCTGGCGTAGTTTGACGTGCTGATTGCAACGGGACCATTGGATCGGGGGGATTTGATGTATTTTTCGACTCAGCCCAATTTGATGGAAAAAGCTGCTATTGGTCGAGAAGGCACTTCCATAAGGGAGCCATCAAAAATGGTCTTTTGAATGTCATTTTTACCTATCGATTTTATGGCTTTATCTGGCGTAGATTGACGTGCTGATTGCAACGGTACCATTGGATCGGGTGGATTTGATGTATTTTTCGACTCAGCCCAATTTGATGGAAATAGCCAATTTTGACCGAAAATGCATTTCTACCGCACACATCAGTAAGCCGTCAAAAATGGTGTCTTGAAGGTCATTTTTACCTATTGATTTTATGGCTTTGTCTGGCGTAGTTTGACGTGCTGATTGCAACGGGACCATTGGATCGGGTTGATTTGATGTATTTTTCGACTCAGCCCAATTTGATGGAAAAAGCTGCTATTGGTCGAGAAGGCACTTCCATAAGGGAGCCATCAAAAATGGTCTTTTGAATGTCATTTTTACCTATCGATTTTATGGCTTTTTCTGGCGTAGTTTGACGTGCTGATTGCAACGGTACCATTGGATCGGGTGGATTTGATGTATTTTTCAACTCAGCCCAATTTGATGGAAATAGCCAATTTTGACCAAAAATGCATTTCTACCGCACACATCAGTAAGCCGTCAAAAATGGTCTCTTGAATGTCATTTTTACCTATTGATTTTATGGGTTTTTATGGCGTAGTTTGACGTGCTGATTGCAACAGGACCATTGGTTCGGGGGGATTTGATGTATTTTTCGACTCAGCCCAATTTGATGGAAAAAGCCGCTATTGGTCGAGAAGGCACTTCCATAAGGGAGCCATCAAAAATGGTCTTTTGAATGTTATTTTTACCTATCGATTTTATGGCTTTATCTGGCGTAGTTTGACGTGCTGATTGCAACGGTACCATTGGATCGGGTGGATTTGATGTATTTTTCGACTCAGCCCAATTTGATGGAAATAGCCAATTTTGACCGAAAATGCATTTCTACCGCACACATCAGTAAGCTGTCAAAAATGGTGTCTTGAAGGTCATTTTTACCTATTGATTTTATGGCTTTTTCTGGCGTAGTTTGACGTGCTGATTGCAATGGGACCATTGGATCGGGTTGATTTGATGTATTTTTCGACTCAGCCCAATTTGATGGAAAAAGCCGCTATTGGTCGAGAAGGCACTTCCATAAAGGAGCCATCAAAAATGGTCTTTTGAATGTCATTTTTACCTATCGATTTTATGGCTTTTTCTGGCGTAGTTTGACGTGCTGATTGCAAAGGTACCATTGGATCGGGTGGATTTGATGTATTTTTCGACTCAGCCCAATTTGATGGAAAAAGCCGCTATTGGTCGAGAAGGCACTTCCATGAGGGAACCATCAAAAATGGTCTTTTCAATGTCATTTTCACCTATCGATTTTATTGCTTTTTCTGGTGTAGTTTGACGTGCTGATTGCAACGGTACCATTCGATCGGATGGATTTGATGTATTTTTCAATTCAGCCCAATTTGATGAAAATAGCCAATTTTGACCGAAAATGCATTTCTACCGCACACATCAGTAAGCTGTCAAAAATGGTGTCTTGAAGGTCATTTTTACCTATTGATTTTATGGCTTTTTCTGGCGTAGTTTGACGTGCTGATTGCAATGGAACCATTGGATCGGGTTGATTTGATGTATTTTTCGACTCAGCCCAATTTGATGGAAAAAGCTGCTATTGGTCGAGAAGGCATTTCCATGAGGGAGCCATCAAAAATGGTCTTTTGAATGTCATTTTTACTTATCGATTTTATGGCTTTTTCTGGCGTAGTTTGACGTGCTGATTGCAACGGTACCATTGGATCGGGTGGATTTGATGTATTTTTCGACTCAGCCCAATTTGATGGAAAAAGCCGCTATTGGTCGAGAAGGCACTTCCATAAGGGAGCCATCAAAAATGGTCTTTTGAATGTCATTTTTACCTATCGATTTTTTGGCTTTTTCTGGCGTAGTTTGACGTGCTGATTGCAACTGTACCATTGGATCGGGTGGATTTGATGTATTTTTCGACTCAGCCCAATTTGATGGAAAAAGCCGCTATTGGTCGAGAAGGCACTTCCATAAGGGAGCCATCAAAAATGGTCTTTTGAATGTCATTTTTACCTATCGATTTTATGGCTTTTTTCTGGCGTAGTTTGACGTACTGATTACAACGGTACCATTGGATCGGGTGGATTTGATGTATTTTTTGACTCAGCCAAATTTGATGGAAAAAGCTGCTATTGGTCGAGAAGGCATTTCCATAAGGGAGCCATCAAAAATGGTCTTTTGAATGTCATTTTTACCTATCGATTTTATGGCTTTTTCTGGCGTAGTTTGACGTGCTGATTGCAACGGTACCATTGGATCGGGTGGATTTGATGTATTTTTCGACTCAGCCCAATTTGATGGAAAAAGCCGCTATTGGTCGAGAAGGCACTTCCATAAGGGAGCCATCAAAAATGGTCTTTTGAATGTCATTTTTACCTATCGATTTTATGGCTTTTTCTGGTGTAGTTTGACGTGCTGATTGCAACGGTACCATTGGATCGGGTGAATTTGATGTATTTTTCGACTCAGCCCAATTTGATGGGAATAGCCGATTTTGACTGAAAATGCATTTTTACCGCACACATCAGTAAGCCGTCAAAATTGGTCTTTTGAATGTCATTTTTACCTATCGATTTTATGGCTTTTTCTGGCGTAGTTTGACGTGCTGATTGCAGCGGTACCATTGGATCGGGTGGATTTGATGTATTTTTCGACTCAGCCCAATTTGATGGAAAAAGCCGCTATTGGTCGAGAAGGCACTTCCATAAGGGAGCCATCAAAAATGGTCTTTTCAATGTCATTTTTACCTATCGATTTTATGGCTTTTTCTGGCGTAGTTTGACGTGCTGATTGCAACGGTACCATTGGATCGGGTGGATTTGATGTATTTTTCGACTCAGCCCAATTTGATGGAAAAAGCTGCTCTTGGTCGAGAAGGCATTTCCATGAGGGAGCCATCAAAAATGGTCTTTTGAATGTCATTTTTACCTATCGATTTTATGGCTTTTTCTGGCGTAGTTTGACGTGCTGATTGCAACGGTACCATAGGATCGGGTGGATTTGATGTATTTTTCGACTCAGCCCAATTTGATGGAAAAAGCCGCTATTGGTCGAGAAGGCACTTCCATAGGGGAGCCATCAAAAATGGTCTTTTGAATGTCATTTTTACCTATCGATTTTATGGCTTTTTCTGGCGTAGTTTGACGTGCTGATTGCAACTGTACCATTGGATCGGGTTGATTTGATGTATTTTTCGACTCAGCCCAATTTGATGGAAAAAGCCGCTATTGGTCGAGAAGGCACTTCCATAAGGGAGCCATCAAAAATGGTCTTTTGAATGTCATTTTTACCTATCGATTTTATGGCTTTATCTGGCGTAGTTTGACGTGCTGATTGCAACGGTACCATTGGATCGGGTGGATTTGATGTATTTTTCGACTCAGCCCAATTTGATGGAAATAGCCAATTTTGACCGAAAATGCATTTCTACCGCACACATCAGTAAGCCGTCAAAAATGGTGTCTTGAAGGTCATTTTTACCTATTGATTTTATGGCTTTTTCTGGCGTAGTTTGACGTGCTGATTGCAACGGGACCATAGGATCGGGTTGATATGATATATTTTTCGACTCAGCCCAATTTGATGGAAAAAGCCGCTATTGGTCGAGAAGGCACTTCCATAAGGGAGCCATCAAAAATGGTTTTTTGAATGTCATTTTTACCTATCGATTTTATGGCTTTTTCTGGCGTAGTTTGACGTGCTGATTGCAAAGGTACCATTGGATCGGGTGGATATGATGTATTTTTCGACTCAGCCCAATTTGATGGAAAAAGCCGCTATTGGTCGAGAAGGCACTTCCATAAGGGAGCCATCAAAAATGGTCTTTTCAATGTCATTTTTACCTATCGATTTTATGGCTTTTTCTGGCGTAGTTTGAAGTGCTGATTGCAACGGGACCATAGGATCGGGTGGATTTGATGTATTTTTCGACTCAGCCCAATTTGATGGAAAAAGTCAATATTGACTGAAAATGCATTTCTACCGCACACATCGGTAAACCGTCAAAAATGGTCTTTTGAATGTCATTTTTACCTATCGATTTTATGGCTTTTTCTGGCGTAGTTTGACGTGCTGATTGCAACGGTACCATTGGATCAGGTGGATTTGATGTATTTTTCGACTCAGCCCAATTTGATGGAAAAAGCCGCTATTGGTCGAGAAGGCACTTCCATAAGGGAGCCATCCGAAATGGTCTTTTGAATGTCATTTTTACCTATCGATTTTATGGCTTTTTCTGGCGTAGTTTGAAGTGCTGATTGCAACGGTACCATTGGATCGGGTGGATTTGATGTATTTTTCGATTCATCCCAATTTGATGGAAAAAGCCGCTATTGGTCGAGAAGGCACTTCCATAAGGGAGCCATCAAAAATGGTCTTTTGAATGTCATTTTTACCTATCGATTTTATGGCTTTTTCTGGCGTAGTTTGACGTGCTGATTGCAACTGTACCATTGGATCGGGTTGATTTGATGTATTTTTCGACTCAGCCCAATTTGATGGAAAAAGCCGCTATTGGTCGAGAAGGCATATCCATAAGGGAGCCATCAAAAATGGTCTTTTGAATGTCATTTTTACCTATCGATTTTATGGCTTTTTCTGGCGTAGTTTGACGTGCTGATTGCAACGGTACCATTGGATCGGGTGGATTTGATGTATTTTTCGACTCAGCCCAATTTGATGGAAAAAGCCGCTATTGGTCGAGAAGGCACTTCCATAAGGGAGCCATCAAAAATGGTCTTTTGAATGTCATTTTTACCTATCGATTTTATGGCTTTTTCTGGTGTAGTTTGACGTGCTGATTGCAACATTACCATTGGATCGGGTGGATTTGATGTATTTTTCGACTCAGCCCAATTTGATGGAAAAAGCCGCTATTGGTCGAGAAGGCACTTCCATAAGGGAGCCATCAAAAATGGTCTTTTGAATGTCATTTTTACCTATCGATTTTATGGCTTTCTTGGCGTAGTTTGACGTGCTGATTGCAACGGTACCATTGGATCGGGTGGATTTGATGTATTTTTCGACTCAGCCCAATTTGATGGAAAAAGCCGCTATTGGTCGAGAAGGCACTTCCATAAGGGAGCCATCAAAAATGGTCTTTTGAATGTCATTTTTACCTATCGATTTTATGCCTTTTTCTGGCGTAGTTTGACGTGCTGATTGCAACGGTACCATTGGATCGGGTGGATTTGATGTATTTTTCGATTCAGCCCAATTTGATTAAAATAGCCGCTATTGGTCGAGAAGGCACTTGCAGCACATACATAAGTGAGCCGTCAAAAATGGTCTTTTGAATGTCATTTTTACCTATCGATTTTATGGCTTTTTCTGGCGTAGTTTGACGTGCTGATTGCAACGGTACCATTGGATCGGGTGGATTTGATGTATTTTTCGACTCAGCCCAATTTGATGGAAAAAGCCGCTATTGGTCGAGAAGGCACTTCCATAAGGGAGCCATCAAAAATGGTCTTTTCAATGTCATTTTTACCTATCGATTTTATGGCTTTTTCTGGCGTAGTTTGACGTGCTGATTGCAACGGTACCATTGGATCGGGTGGATTTGATGTATTTTTCGACTCAGCCCAATTTGATGGAAAAAGTCAATATTGACTGAAAATGCATTTCTACCGCACACATCAGTAAACCGTCAAAAATTGTCTTTTGAATGTCATTTTTACCTATCGATTTTATGGCTTTTTCTGGCGTAGTTTGACGTGCTGATTGCAACGGTACCATTGGATCGGGTGGATTTGATGTATTTTTCGACTCAGCCCAATTTGATGGAAAAAGCCGCTATTGGTCGAGAAGGCACTTCCATAAGGGAGCCATCAAAAATGGTCTTTTGAATGTCATTTTTACTTATCGATTTTATGGCTTTTTCTGGCGTAGTTTGATGTGCTGATTGCAACTGTACCATTGGATCGGGTGGATTTGATGTATTTTTCGATTCAGCCCAATTTGATGGAAATAGCCGCTATTGGTTGAGAAGGCACTTCCAGCATATACATATGTGAGCCGTCAAAAATGGTCTTTTGAATGTCATTTTTACCTATCGATTTTATGGCTTTTTCTGGCGTAGTTTGACGTGCTGATTGCAACGGTACCATTGGATCGGGTGGATTTGATGTATTTTTCGATTCAACCCAATTTGATCAAAATAGCTGCTATTGGTCGAGAAGGCACTTCCAGCACATACATAAGTGAGCCGTCAAAAATGGTCTTTTGAATGTCATTTTTACCTATCGATTTTATGGCTTTTTCTGGTCTAGTTTGATGTGCTGATTGCAACGGTGCCATTGGATCGGGTGGATTTGATGTATTTTTCGATTCAGCCCAATTTGAGGAAAATAGCTGCTATTGGTCGAGAAGGCACTTCAAGCACATACATAAGTGAGCCATCAAAAATGGTCTTTTGAATGTCATTTTTACCTATCGATTTTATGGCTTTTTCTGGCGTAGTTTGATGTGCTGATTGCAAGGGTGCCATTGGATCGGGTGGATTTGATGTATTTTTCGACTCAGCCCAATTTGATGAAAATAGCCGCTATTGGTCGAGAGGGCACTTCAAGCACATACATAAGTTAGCCGTCAAAAATGGTCTTTTGGATGTCATTTTTACCTATCGATTTTATTGCTTTTTCTGGCGTAGTTTGACGTGCTGATTGCAACGGTACCATTGGATCGGGTGGATTTGATGTATTTTTCGATTGAGCCCAATTTGATGAAAATAGCCGCTATTGGTCCAGAAGGCACTTCCAGCACATACATAAGTGAGCTGTCAAAAATGGGTTTTGAATGTCATTTTTACCTATCGATTTTATGGCTTTTTCTGGCGTAATTTGACGTGCTGCTTGCAACGGTACCAATGGATCGGGTGGATTTGATGTATTTTTCGATTCAGCCCAATTTGATGGAAATAGC
Organism: Thysanoteuthis rhombus; assembly: GCA_963457665.1. Lineage (NCBI taxonomy): Eukaryota > Metazoa > Mollusca > Cephalopoda > Oegopsida > Thysanoteuthidae > Thysanoteuthis > Thysanoteuthis major. The sequence goes on along the minus strand of CAUOPZ010000006.1, from coordinate 90,564 downwards.
CAATATTGACCGAAAATGCATTTGTACCACATACATAAGTGAGCCGTCAAAAATGGTCTTTTGAATGTCATTTTTACCTATCGATTTTATGGCTTTTTCTGGCGTAGTTTGACGTGCTGATTGCAGCGGTACCATTGGATCGGGTGGATTTGATGTATTTTTCGATTCAGCCCAATTTGATGAAAATAGCCGCTATTGGTCCAGAAGGCACTTCCAGCACATACATAAGTTAGCCGTCAAAAATGGTCTTTTGAATGTCATTTTTACCTATCGATTTTATGGCTTTTTCTGGCGTAGTTTGATGTACTGATTGCAACGGTACCATTGGATCGGGTGGATTCGATGTATTTCTCAATTCAGCCCAATTTGATGGAAATAGCCAATATTGACCGAAAATGCATTTTTACCGTATAACTAAGTAAGCCGTCAAAAATGGTCTTTTGAATGTCATTTTTACCTGTCGATTTTATTGCTTTTTCTTGCGTTGTTTGACGTGCTGATTGCATCGGTACCATTGGATCGGGTGGATTTGATGTATTTTTCGATTCAGGCAATTTGATGAAAATAGCCGCTATTGGTCGAGAAGGCACTTCCAGCACATACATAAGTGAGCCGTCAAAAATGGTCTTTCGAATGTCATTTTTACCTATCGATTTTATGGCTTTTTCTGGCGTAGTTTGACGTGCTGATTGCAACGGTACCATTGGATCGGGTGGATTTGATGTATTTTTCGATTCAGCCCAATTTGATGAAAATAGCCGCTATTGGTCGAGAAGGCACTTCCAGCACATACATAGATCCGTCAAAAATGGTCTTTTGAATGTCATTTTTACCTATCGATTTTATGGCTTTTTCTGGCGTAGTTTGACGTGCTGATTGCAACGGTACCATTGGATCGGGTGGATTTGATGTATTTTTCGATTCAGCCCAAATTGATGGAAAAAGCAAATATTGACCGAAAATGCATTTTTACTGCATGCATAAGTGAGCCGTCAAAAATGGTCTTTTGAATGTCATTTTTACCTATCGATTTTATGGCTTTTTCTGGCGTAGTTTGACGTGCTGATTGCAACGGTACCATTGGATCGGGTGGATTTGATGTATTTTTCGACTCAGCCAAATTTGATGAAAATAGCTGCTATTGGTCGAGAAGGCACTTCCAGCACATACATAAGTGAGCTGTCACAAATGGTATTTTGAATGTCATTTTTACCTATCGATTTTATGGCTTTTTCTGGCGTAGTTTGACGTGCTGATTGCAACGGTACCATTGGATCGGGTGGATTTGATGTATTTTTCGATTCAGCCCAGTTTGAGGAAAATAGCTACTAATGGTCGAAAATGCATTTTTACTGCGTACATAAGTGAGCCGTCACAAATGGTCTTTTGAATGTCATTTTTACCTATCGATTTTATGGCTTTTTCTGGCGTAGTTTGACGTGCTGATTGCAACGGTACCATTGGATCGGGTGGATTTGATGTATTTTTCGACTCAGCCCAATTTGATGAAAATAGCTGCTATTGGTCGAGAAGGCACTTCCAGCACATACATAAGTGAGCTGTCACAAATGGTATTTTGAATGTCATTTTTACCTATCGATTTTATGGCTTTTTCTGGCGTAGTTTGACGTGCTGATTGCAACGGTACCATTGGATCGGGTGGATTTGATGTATTTTTCGATTCAGCCCAATTTGATGAAAATAGCCGCTATTGGTCGAGAAGGCACTTCCAGCACATACATAGATCCGTCAAAAATGGTCTTTTGAATGTCATTTTTACCTATCGATTTTATGGCTTTTTCTGGCGTAGTTTGACGTGCTGATTGCAACGGTACCATTGGATCGGGTGGATTTGATGTACTTTTCGATTCAGCCCAAATTGATGGAAAAAGCCAATATTGACCGAAAATGCATTTTTACTGCATGCATAAGTGAGCCGTCAAAAATGGTCTTTTGAATGTCATTTTTACCTATCGATTTTATGGCTTTTTCTGGCGTAGTTTGACGTGCTGATTGCAACGGTACCATTGGATCGGGTGGATTTGATGTATTTTTCGATTCAGCCCAATTTGATTGAAATAGCAAATATTGACCGAAAATGCATTTTTACTGTGTACATTAGTGAGCTGTCACAAATGGTCTTTTGAATGTCATTTTTACCTATCGATTTTATGGCTTTTTCTGGCGTAGTTTGACGTGCTGATTGCAACGGTACCATTGGATCGGGTGGATTTGATGTATTTTTCGACTCAGCCCAATTTGATGAAAATAGCTGCTATTGGTCGAGAAGGCACTTCCAGCACATACATAAGTGAGCTGTCACAAATGGTATTTTGAATGTCATTTTTACCTATCGATTTTATGGCTTTTTCTGGCGTAGTTTGACGTGCTGATTGCAACGGTACCATTGGATCGGGTGGATTTGATGTATTTTTCGATTCAGCCCAGTTTGAGGAAAATAGCTACTAATGGTCGAGAAGGCACTTCCAGCACATACATAAGTGAGCCGTCAAAAATGGTCTTTTGAATGTCATTTTTACCTATCGATTTTATGGCTTTTTCTGGCGTAGTTTGACGTGCTGATTGCAACGGTACCATTGGATCGGGTGGATTTGATGTATTTTTCGATTCAGCCCAAATTGATGGAAAAAGCCAATATTGACCGAAAATGCATTTTTACTGCATGCATAAGTGAGCCGTCAAAAATGGTCTTTTGAATGTCATTTTTACCTATCGATTTTATGGCTTTTTCTGGCGTAGTTTGACGTGCTGATTGCAACGGTACCATTGGATCGGGTGGATTTGATGTATTTTTCGACTCAGCCAAATTTGATGAAAATAGCTGCTATTGGTCGAGAAGGCACTTCCAGCACATACATAAGTGAGCTGTCACAAATGGTATTTTGAATGTCATTTTTACCTATCGATTTTATGGCTTTTTCTGGCGTAGTTTGACGTGCTGATTGCAACGGTACCATTGGATCGGGTGGATTTGATGTATTTTTCGATTCAGCCCAGTTTGAGGAAAATAGCTACTAATGGTCGAGAAGGCACTTCCAGCACATACATAAGTGAGCCGTCAAAAATGGTCTTTTGAATGTCATTTTTACCTATCGATTTTATGGCTTTTTCTGGCGTAGTTTGACGTGCTGATTGCAACGGTACCATTGGATCGGGTGGATTTGATGTATTTTTCGACTCAGCCCAATTTGATGAAAATAGCTGCTATTGGTCGAGAAGGCACTTCCAGCACATACATAAGTGAGCTGTCACAAATGGTATTTTGAATGTCATTTTTACCTATCGATTTTATGGCTTTTTCTGGCGTAGTTTGACGTGCTGATTGCAACGGTACCATTGGATCGGGTGGATTTGATGTATTTTTCGATTCAGCCCAGTTTGAGGAAAATAGCTACTAATGGTCGAGAAGGCACTTCCAGCACATACATAAGTGAGCCGTCAAAAATGGTCTTTCGAATGTCATTTTTACCTATCGATTTTATGGCTTTTTCTGGCGTAGTTTGACGTGCTGATTGCAACGGTACCATTGGATCGGGTGGATTTGATGTATTTTTCGATTGAGCCCAATTTGATGAAAATAGCCGCTATTGGTCGAGAAGGCACTTCCAGCACATACATAAGTGAGCCGTCAAAAATGGTCTTTTGAATGTCATTTTTACCTATCGATTTTATGGCTTTTTCTGGCGTAGTTTGACGTGCTGATTGCAACGGTACCATTGGATCGGGTGGATTTGATGTATTTTTCGATTCAGCCCAATTTGATTGAAATAGCAAATATTGACCGAAAATGCATTTTTACTGCGTACATAAGTGAGCCGTCACAAATGGTCTTTTGAATGTCATTTTTACCTATCGATTTTATGGCTTTTTCTAGCGTAGTTTGACGTGCTGATTGCAACGGTACCATTGGATCGGGTGGATTTGATGTATTTTTCGACTCAGCCCAATTTGATGAAAATAGCTGCTATTGGTCGAGAAGGCACTTCCAGCACATACATAAGTGAGCTGTCACAAATGGTATTTTGAATGTCATTTTTACCTATCGATTTTATGGCTTTTTCTGGCGTAGTTTGACGTGCTGATTGCAACGGTACCATTGGATCGGGTGGATTTGATGTATTTTTCGATTCAGCCCAATTTAATGAAAATAGCCGCTATTGGTCGAGAAGGCACTTCCAGCACATACATAGATCCGTCAAAAATGGTCTTTTGAATGTCATTTTTACCTATCGATTTTATGGCTTTTTCTGGCGTAGTTTGACGTGCTGATTGCAACGGTACCATTGGATCGGGTGGATTTGATGTATTTTTCGACTCAGCCCAATTTGATGAAAATAGCTGCTATTGGTCGAGAAGGCACTTCCAGCACATACATAAGTGAGCTGTCACAAATGGTATTTTGAATGTCATTTTTACCTATCGATTTTATGGCTTTTTCTGGCGTAGTTTGACGTGCTGATTGCAACGGTACCATTGGATCGGGTGGATTTGATGTATTTTTTGATTCAGCCCAATTTGATGAAAATAGCCGCTATTGGTCGAGAAGGCACTTCCAGCACATACATAGATCCGTCAAAAATTGTCTTTTGAATGTCATTTTTACCTATCGATTTTATGGCTTTTTCTGGCATAGTTTGACGTGCTGATTGCAACGGTACCATTGGATCGGGTGGATTTGATGTATTTTTCGATTCAGCCCAATTTGATGAAAATAGCCGCTATTGGTCGAGAAGGCACTTCCAGCACATACATAGATCCGTCAAAAATGGTCTTTTGAATGTCATTTTTACCTATCGATTTTATGGCTTTTTCTGGCGTAGTTTGACGTGCTGATTGCAACGGTACCATTGGATCGGGTGGATTTGATGTATTTTTCGATTCAGCCCAAATTGATGGAAAAAGCCAATATTGACCGAAAATGCATTTTTACTGCATGCATAAGTGAGCCGTCAAAAATGGTCTTTTGAATGTCATTTTTACCTATCGATTTTATGGCTTTTTCTGGCGTAGTTTGACGTGCTGATTGCAACGGTAGCATTGGATCGGGTGGATTTGATGTATTTTTCGATTCAGCCCAATTTGATTGAAATAGCAAATATTGACCGAAAATGCATTTTTACTGCGTACATTAGTGAGCCGTCACAAATGGTCTTTTGAATGTCATTTTTACCTATCGATTTTATGGCTTTTTCTGGCGTAGTTTGACGTGCTGATTGCAACGGTACCATTGGATCGGGTGGATTTGATGTATTTTTCGACTCAGCCCAATTTGATGAAAATAGCTGCTATTGGTCGAGAAGGCACTTCCAGCACATACATAAGTGAGCTGTCACAAATGGTATTTTGAATGTCATTTTTACCTATCGATTTTATGGCTTTTTCTGGCGTAGTTTGACGTGCTGATTGCAACGGTACCATTGGATCGGGTGGATTTGATGCATTTTTCGATTCAGCCCAGTTTGAGGAAAATAGCTACTAATGGTCGAGAAGGCACTTCCAGCACATACATAAGTGAGCCGTCAAAAATGGTCTTTTGAATGTCATTTTTACCTATCGATTTTATGGCTTTTTCTGGCGTAGTTTGACGTGCTGATTGCAACGGTACCATTGGATCGGGTGGATTTGATGTATTTTTCGACTCAGCCCAATTTGATGAAAATAGCTGCTATTGGTCGAGAAGGCACTTCCAGCACATACATAAGTGAGCTGTCACAAATGGTATTTTGAATGTCATTTTTACCTATCGATTTTATGGCTTTTTCTGGCGTAGTTTGACGTGCTGATTGCAACGGTACCATTGGATCGGGTGGATTTGATGTATTTTTCGATTCAGCCCAATTTGATGAAAATAGCCGCTATTGGTCGAGAAGGCACTTCCAGCACATACATAGATCCGTCAAAAATGGTCTTTTGAATGTCATTTTTACCTATCGATTTTATGGCTTTTTCTGGCATAGTTTGACGTGCTGATTGCAACGGTACCATTGGATTGGGTGGATTTGATGTATTTTTCGATTCAGCCCAATTTGATTGAAATAGCAAATATTGACCGAAAATGCATTTTTACTGCGTACATAAGTGAGCCGTCACAAATGGTCTTTTGAATGTCATTTTTACCTATCGATTTTATGGCTTTTTCTGGCGTAGTTTGACGTGCTGATTGCAACGGTACCATTGGATCGGGTGGATTTGATGTATTTTTCGACTCAGCCCAATTTGATGAAAATAGCTGCTATTGGTCGAGAAGGCACTTCCAGCACATACATAAGTGAGCTGTCACAAATGGTATTTTGAATGTCATTTTTACCTATCGATTTTATGGCTTTTTCTGGCGTAGTTTGACGTGCTGATTGCAATGGTACCATTGGATCGGGTGGATTTGATGTATTTTTCGATTCAGCCCAGTTTGAGGAAAATAGCTACTAATGGTCGAGAAGGCACTTCCAGCACATACATAAGTGAGCCGTCAAAAATGGTCTTTTGAATGTCATTTTTACCTATCGATTTTATGGCTTTTTCTGGCGTAGTTTGATGTGCTGATTGCAACGGTACCATTGGATCGGGTGGATTTGATGTATTTTTCGATTGAGCCCAATTTGATGAAAATAGCCGCTATTGGTCGAGAAGGCACTTCCAGCACATACATAAGTGAGCCGTCAAAAATGGTCTTTTGAATGTTATTTTTACCTATCGATTTTATGACTTTTTCTGGCGTAGTTTGACGTGCTGATTGCAACAGTACCATTGGATCGGGTGGATTTGATGTATTTTTCAATTCAGCCCAATTTGATGAAAATAGCCGCTATTGGTCGAGAAGGCACTTCCAGCACATACATAAGTGAGCCGTCAAAAATGGTCTTTTGAATGTCATTTTTACCTATCGATTTTATTGCTTTTTCTGGCGTAGTTTGACGTGCTGATTGCAACGGTACCATTGGATCGGGTGGATTTGATGTATTTTTCGACTCAGCCCAATTTGATGGAAAAAGCCGCTATTGGTCGAGAAGGCACTTCCATAAGGGAGCCATCAAAAATGGTCTTTTCAATGTCATTTTTACCTATCGATTTTATGGCTTTTTCTGGCGTAGTTTGACGTGCTGATTGCAACGGTAGCATTGGATCGGGTGGATTTGATGTATTTTTCGACTAAGCCCAATTTGATGGAAAAAGCCGCTATTGGTCGAGAAGGCACTTCAATGAGGGAGCCATCAAAAATGGTCTTTTGAATGTCATTTTTACCTATCGATTTTATGGCTTTTTCTGGCGTAGTTTGACGTGCTGATTGCAACGGTAGCATTGGATCGGGTGGATTCGATGTATTTTTCGACTCAGCCCAATTTGATGAAAATAGCCGCTATTGGTCGAGAAGGCACTTCCAGCACATACATAAGTGAGCCGTCAAAAATGGTCTTTTGAATGTCATTTTTACCAATCGATTTTATGGCTTTTTCTGGCGTAGTTTGACGTGCTGATTGCAACGGTACCATTGGATCGGGTGGATTTGATGTATTTTTCGATTCAGCCCAACTTGATGGAAATAGCCGCTATTGGTTGAGAAGGCACTTCCAGCATATACATATGTGAGCCATCAAAAATTGTCTTTTGAATGTCATTTTTACCTATCGATTTTATGGCTTTTTCTGGCGTAGTTTGACGTGCTGATTGCAACAGTACCATTGGATCGGGTGGACTTGATGTATTTTTCGATTCAGCCCAATTTGATGAAAATAGCCGCTATTGGTCGAGAAGGCACTTCCAGCACATACATAAGTGAGCCGTCAAAAATGGTCTTTTGAATGTCATTTTTACCTATCGATTTTATGGCTTTTTCTGGCGTAGTTTGATGTGCTGATTGCAAGGGTGCCATTGGATCGGTTGGATTTGATGTATTTTTCGACTCAGCCCAATTTGATGAAAATAGCTGGTATTGGTCGAGAAGGCACTTCAAGCACATACATAAGTGAGCCATCAAAAATGGTCTTTTGAATGTCATTTTTACCTATCGATTTTATGGCTTTCTCTGGCGTAGTTTGATGTGCTGATTGCAACGGTGCCATTGGATCGGGTGGATTTGATGTATTTTTCGATTCAGCCCAATTTAATGAAAATAGCCGCTATTGGTCGAGAAGGCACTTCCAGCACATACATAGATCCGTCAAAAATGGTCTTTTGAATGTCATTTTTACCTATCGATTTTATGGCTTTTTCTGGCGTAGTTTGACGTGCTGATTGCAACGGTACCATTGGATCGGGTGGATTTGATGTATTTTTCGATTCAGCCCAATTTGATGAAAATAGCCAATATTGACCGAAAATGCATTTTTACCGCATACATAAGTGAGCCATCAAAAATGGTCACTTGAATGTCATTTTTACCTATCGATTTTATGGCTTTTTCTGGCGTAGTTTGACGTGCTGATTGCAATGGTACCATTGGATCGGGTGGATTTGATGTATTTTTTGATTCAGCCCAATTTGATGAAAATAGCCGCTATTGGTCGAAAAGGCACTTCCAGCACATACATAAGTGAGCCGTCAAAAATGGTCTTTTGAATGTCATTTTCACCTATCGATTTTATGGCTTTTTCTGGCGTAGTTTGACGTGCTGATTGCAACGGTACCATTGGATCGGGTGGATTCGATGTATTTCTCGATTCAGCCCAATTTGATGGAAATAGCCAATATTGACCGAAAATGCATTTTTACCGTATACATAAGTGAGCCGTCAAAAATGGTCTTTTGAATGTCATTTTTACCTATCGATTTTATTGCTTTTTCTTGCGTAGTTTGACGTGCTGATTGCATCGGTACCATTGGATCGGGTGGATTTGATGTATTTTTCGATTCAGTCAATTTGATGAAAATAGCCGCTATTGGTCGAGAAGGCACTTCCAGCACATACATAAGTGAGCTGTCAAAAATGGTCTTTCGAATGTCATTTTTATCTATTGATTTTATGGCTTTTTCTGGCGTAGTTTGACGTGCTGATTGCAACGGTACCATTGGATCGGGTGGATTTGATGTATTTTTCGATTCAGCCCAATTTGATGAAAATAGCCGCTATTGGTCGAGAAGGCACTTCCAGCACATACATAGATCCGTCAAAAATGGTCTTTTGAATGTCATTTTTACCTATCGATTTTATGGCTTTTTCTGGCGTAGTTTGACGTGCTGATTGCAACGGTACCATTGGATTGGGTGGATTTGATGTATTTTTCGATTCAGCCCAAATTGATGGAAAAAGCCAATATTGACCGAAAATGCATTTTTACTGCATACATAATTTAGCCGTCAAAAATGGTCTTTTGAATGTCATTTTTACCTATCGATTTTATGGCTTTTTCTGGCGTAGTTTGACGTGCTGATAGCAACAGTACCATTGGATCGGGTGGATTTGATGTATTTTTCGATTCAGCCCAAATTGATGGAAATAGCCAATATTGATCAAAAATGCATTTTTACCGCATGCATAAGTGAGCCGTCACAAATGGTCTTTTGAAAGACATTTTTACCTATCGATTTCATGGCTTTTTCTGGCGTAGTTTGACGTGCTGATTGCAACGGTACCATTGGATCAGGTGGAATTGATGTATTTTTCGATTCAGCCCAATTTGATGGAAAAAGCCAATATTGACCGAAAATGCATTTTTACCGCATCCAGAAGTGAGCCATCAAAAATGGTCTTTTGAATGTCATTTTTACCTATCGATTTTATGGCTATTTCTGGCGTAGTTTGACGTGCTGATTGCAACGGTACCATTGGATCGGGTGGATTTGATGTATTTTTCGACTCAGCCCAATTTGATGGAAATAGCCAATATTGACCGAAAATGCATTTTTACCGCATACATAAGTGAGCCGTCAAAAATGGTCTTTTGAATGTCATTTTTACCTATCGATTTTATGGCTTTTTCTGGCGTAGTTTGACGTGCTGATTGCAACGGTACCATTGGATCGGGTGGATTTGATGTATTTTTCAATTCAGCCCAATTTGATGAAAATAGCCAATATTGACCGAAAATGCATTTTTAACGGTTACATAAGTGAGCTGTCACAAATGGTCTTTTGAATGTCATTTTTACCTATCGATTTTATGGCTTTTTCTGGCGTAGTTTGACGTGATGATTGCAACGGTACCATTGGATCGGGTGGATTTGATGTATTTTTCGATTCAGCCCAATTTGATGAAAATAGCCGCTATTGGTCGAGAAGGCACTTCCAGCACATACATAGAGCCGTCAAAAATGGTCTTTTGAATGTCATTTTTACCTATCGATTTTATGGCTTTTTCTGGCGTAGTTTGACGTGCTGATTGCAACGGTACCATTGGATCGGGTGGATTTGATGTATTTTTCGATTCAGCCAAAATTGATGGAAAAAGCCAATATTGACCGAAAATGCATTTTTACCGCATACATAAGTGAGCCATCAAAAATGGTCTTTTGAATGTCATTTTTACCTATCGATTTTATGGCTTTTTCTGGCGTAGTTTGACGTGCTGATTGCAACAGTACCATTTGATCGGGTGGATTTGATGTATTTTTCGATTCAACCCGATTTGGTGAAAATAGCCGCTATTGGTCGAGAAGGCACTTCCAGCACATACATAAGTGAGCCGTCAAAAATGGTCTTTTGAATGTCATTTTTACCTATCGATTTTATGGCTTTTTCTGGCGTAGTTTGACGTGCTGATTGCAACAGTACCATTGGATCGGGTGGATTTGATGTATTTTTCGATTCAGCCCAATTTGATGAAAATAGCCGCTATTGGTCGAGAAGGCACTTCCATAAGGGAGCCATCAATATTGGTCTTTTGAATGTCATTTTTACCTATCGATTTTATGGCTTTTTCTGGCGTAGTTTGACGTGCTGATTGCAACGGTAGCATTGGATCGGGTGGATTTGATGTATTTTTCGACTCAGCCCAATTTGATGGAAAAAGCCGCTATTGGTCGAGAAGGCACTTCCATAAGGGAGCCATCAAAAATGGTCTTTTGAATGTCATTTTTACCTATCGATTTTATGGCTTTTTCTGGCGTAGTTTGACGTGCTGATTGCAACGGTAGCATTGGATCGGGTGGATTTGATGTATTTTTCGACTCAGCCCAATTTGATGGAAAAAGCCGCTATTGGTCGAGAAGGCACTTCCATAAGGGAGCCATCAAAAATGGTCTTTTGAATGTCATTTTTACCTATCGATTTTATGGCTTTTTCAGGCGTAGTTTGACTTGCTGATTGCAACGGTACCATTCGATCGGGTGGATTTGATGTATTTTTCAATTCAGCCCAATTTGATGGAAATAGCCGCTATTGGTCGAGAAGGCACTTCCAGCATATACATATGTGAGCTGTCAAAAATTGTCTTTTGAATGTCATTTTTACCTATCGATTTTATGGCTTTTTCTGGCGTAGTTTGACGTGCTGATTGCAACAGTACCATTGGATCGGGTGGATTTGATGTATTTTTCGATTCAGCCCAATTTGATGAAAATAGCTGCTATTGGTCGAGAAGGCACTTCCAGCACATACATAAGTGAGCCGTCAAAAATGGTCTTTTGAATGTCATTTTTACCTATCGATTTTATGGCTTTTTCTATCGTAGTTTGATGTGCTGATTGCAACGGTGCCATTGGATCGGGTGGATTTGATGTATTTTTCGATTCAGCCCAATTTGATGAAAATAGCTGCTATTGGTCGAGAAGGCACTTCAAGCACATACATAAGTGAGCCATCAAAAATGGTCTTTTGAATGTCATTTTTACCTATCGATTTTATGGCTTTTTCTGGCGTAGTTTGATGTGCTGATTGCAACGGTGCCATTGGATCGGGTGGATTTGATGTATTTTTCGATTCAGCCCAATTTGATGAAAATAGCCGCTATTGGTCGAGAAGGCACTTCAAGCACATACATAAGTTAGCCGTCAAAAATGGTCTTTTGAATGTCATTTTTACCTATCGATTTTATGGCTTTTTCTGGCGTAGTTTGACGTGCTGATTGCAACGGTACCATTGGATCGGGTGGATTTGATGTATTTTTCGACTCAGCCCAATTTGATGGAAAAAGCCGCTATTGGTCGAGAAGGCACTTCCATAAGGGAGCCATCAAAAATGGTCTTTTGAATGTCATTTTTACCTATCGATTTTATGGCTTTTTCTGGCGTAGTTTGACGTGCTGATTGCAACGGTAGCATTGGATCGGGTGGATTTGATGTATTTTTCGACTAAGCCCAATTTGATGGAAAAAGCCGCTATTGGTCGAGAAGGCACTTCCATGAGGGAGCCATCAAAAATGGTCTTTTGAATGTCATTTTTACCTATCGATTTTATGGCTTTTTCAGGCGTAGTTTGACGTGCTGATTGCAACGGTACCATTGGATCGGGTGGATTTGATGTATTTTTCAATTCAGCCCAATTTGATGGAAATAGCCGCTATTGGTCGAGAAGGCACTTCCAGCATATACATATGTGAGCCGTCAAAAATGGTCTTCTGAATGTCATTTTTACCTATCGATTTTATGGCTTTTTCTGGCGTAGTTTGACGTGCTGATTGCAACAGTACCATTGGATCGGGTGGATTTGATGTATTTTTCGATTCAGCCCAATTTGATGAAAATAGCTGCTATTGGTCGAGAAGGCACTTCCAGCACATACATAAGTGAGCTGTCACAAATGGTCTTTTGAATGTCATTTTTACCTATCGATTTTATGGCTTTTTCTGGCGTAGTTTGATGTTCTGATTGCAACGGTGCCATTGGATCGGTTGGATTTGATGTATTTTTCGATTCAGCCCAATTTGATGAAAATAGATGCTATTGGTCAAGAAGGCACTTCAAGCACATACATAAGTGAGCCATCAAAAATGGTCTTTTGAATGTCATTTTTACCTATCGATTTTATGGCTTTTTCTGGCGTAGTTTGACGTGCTGCTTGCAACGGTACCAATGGATCGGGTGGATTTGATGTATTTTTCGATTCAGCCCAATTTGATAGAAATAGCCAATATTGACCGAAGATGCATTTTTACCGCATACATAAGTGAGCCGTCAAAAATGGTGTCTTGAATGTCATTTTTACCTATCAATTTTATGGCTTTTTCTGGCGTAGTTTGACGTGCTGATTGCAACGGTACCATCGGATCGGGTGGATTTGATGTATTTTTCGATTCAGCCCAATTTGATGAAAATAGCCGCTATTGGTCGAGAAGGCACTTCCAGCACATACATAAGTGAGCCGTCAAAAATGGTCTTTTGAATGTCATTTTTACCTATCGATTTTATGGCTTTTTCTGGCGTAGTTTGACGTGCTGATTGCAACGGTACCATTGGATCGGGTGGATTCGATGTATTTCTTGATTCAGCCCAATTTGATGGATATAGCCAATATTGACCGAAAATGCATTTTTACCGTATACATAAGTAAGCCGTCAAAAATGGTCTTTTGAATGTCATTTTTACCTATCGATTTTATTGCTTTTTCTTGCGTAGTTTGATGTGCTGATTGCAACGGTGCCATTGGATCGGGTAGATTTGATGTATTTTTCGATTCAGTCCAATTTGATGAAAATAGCCGCTATTGGTCGAGAAGGCACTTCCAGCACATACATAAGTGAGCCGTCAAAAATGGTCTTTCGAATGTCATTTTTACCTATCGATTTTATGGCTTTTTCTGGCGTAGTTTGACGTGCTGATTGCAACGGTACCATTGGATCGGGTGGATTTGATGTATTTTTCGATTCAGCCCAATTTGATGAAAATAGCCGCTATTGGTCGAGAAGGCACTTCCAGCACATACATAGAGCCGTCAAAAATGGTCTTTTGAATGTCATTTTTACCTATCGATTTTATGGCTTTTTCTGGCATAGTTTGACGTGCTGATTGCAACGGTACCATTGGATCGGGTGGATTTGATGTATTTTTCGATTCAGCCCAAATTGATGGAAAAAGCCAATATTGACCTAAAATGCATTTTTACTGCATACATAAGTGAGCCATCAAAAATGGTCTTTTGAATGTCATTTTTACCTATCGATTTTATGGCTTTTTCTGGCGTAGTTTGACGTGCTGATTGCAACGGTACCATTGGATCGGGTGGATTTGATGTATTTTTCGACTCAGCCCAATTTGATGGAAAAAGCTGCTATTGGTCGAGAAGGCACTTCCATAAGGGAGCCATCAAAAATGGTCTTTTGAATGTCATTTTTACCTATCGATTTTATGGCTTTTTCTGGCGTAGTTTGACGTGCTGATTGCAACGATAGCATTGGATCGGGTGGATTTGATGTATTTTTCGACTCAGCCCAATTTGATGGAAAAAGCCGCTATTGCTCGAGAAGGCACTTCCATAAGGGAGCCATCAAAAATGGTCTTTTGAATGTCATTTTTACCTATCGATTTTATGGCTTTTTCTGGCGTAGTTTGACGTGCTGATTGCAACGGTAGCATTGGATCGGGTGGATTTGATGTATTTTTTGACTAAGCCCAATTTGATGGAAAAAGTCGCTATTGGTCGAGAAGTCACTTCCATGAGGGAGCCATCAAAAATGGTCTTTTGAATGTCATTTTTACCTATCGATTTTATGGCTTTTTCTGGCGTAGTTTGACGGGCTGATTGCAACGGTAGCATTGGATCGGGTGGATTTGATGTATTTTTCGATTCAGCCCAATTTGATGAAAATAGCCGCTATTGGTCGAGAAGGCACTTCCAGCACATACATAAGTGAGCCGTCAAAAATGGTCTTTTGAATGTCATTTTTACCTATCGATTTTATGGCTTTTTCTGGCGTAGTTTGACGTGCTGATTGCAACGGTACCATTGGATCGGGTGGATTTGATGTATTTTTCGATTCAGCCCAATTTGATGGGAATAGCCGCTATTGGTTGAGAAGGCACTTCCAGCATATACATATGTGAGCCATCAAAAATGGTCTTTTGAATGTCATTTTTACCTATCGATTTTATGGCTTTTTCTGGCGTAGTTTGATGTGCTGATTGCAACGGTGCCATTGGATCGGGTGGATTTGATGTATTTTTCGATTCAGCCAAATTTGATGAAAATAGCCGCTATTGGTCCAGAAGGCACTTCCAGCAAATACATAAGTGAGCCGTCAAAAATGGTCTTTTGAATGTCATTTTCACCTATCGATTTTATGGCTTTTTCTGGCGTAATTTGACGTGCTGCTTGCAACGGTACCATTGGATCGGGTGGATTTGATGTATTTTTCGATTCAGCCCAATTTGATGAAAATAGCCAATATTGACCGAAAATGCATTTTTACCGCATACATAAGTGAGCCATCAAAAATGGTCTTTTGAATGTCATTTTTACCTATCGATTTTATGGCTTTTTCTGGCGTAGTTTGACGTGCTGATTGCAATGGTACCATTATATCGGGTGGATTTGATGTATTTTTTGATTCAGCCCAATTTGATGAAAATAGCCGCTATTGGTCGAAAAGGCACTTCCAGCACATGTTTAAGTGAGCCGTCAAAAATGGTCTTTTGAATGTCATTTTTACCTATCGATTTTATGGCTTTTTCTGGCGTAGTTTGACGTGCTGATTGAAACGGTACCATTGGATCGGGTGGATTTGATGTATTTTTCGATTCAGCCCAAATTGATGGAAAAAGCCAATATTGACCGAAAATGCATTTTTACTGCATACATAAGTTAGCCGTCAAAAATGGTCTTTTGAATGTCATTTTTACCTATCGATTTTATGGCTTTTTCTGGCGTAGTTTGACGTGCTGATTGCAACGGTACCATTGGATCGGGTGGATTTGATGTATTTTTCAATTCAGCCCAATTTGATGAAAATAGCCAATATTGACCGAAAATGCATTTTTAACGGTTACATAAGTGAGCTGTCACAAATGGTCTTTTGAATGTCATTTTTACCTATCGATTTTATGGCTTTTTCTGGCGTAGTTTGACGTACTGATTGCAACGGTACCATTGGATCGGGTGGATTTGATGTATTTTTCGATTCAGCCCAATTTGATGAAAATAGCCGCTATTGGTCCAGAAGGCACTTCCAGCACCTACATAGAGCCGTCAAAAATGGTCTTTTGAATGTCATTTTTACCTATCGATTTTATGGCTTTTTCTGGCGTAGTTTGACGTGCTGATTGCAACGGTAGCATTGGATCGGGTGGATTTGATGTATTTTTCGATTCAGCCAAAATTGATGGAAAAAGCCAATATTGACCGAAAATGCATTTTTACCGCATACATAAGTGAGCCATAAAAAATGGTCTTTTGAATGTCATTTTTACCTATCGATTTTATGGCTTTTTCTGGCGTAGTTTGACGTGCTGATTGCAACGGTACCATTGGATCGGGTGGATTTGATGTATTTTTCGATTCAGCCCGATTTGGTGAAAATAGCCGCTATTGGTCGAGAAGGCACTTCCAGCACATACATAAGTGAGCCGTCAAAAATGGTCTTTTGAATGTCATTTTTACCTATCGATTTTATGGCTTTTTCTGGCGTAGTTTGACGTGCTGATTGCAACAGTACCATTGGATCGGGTGGATTTGATGTATTTTTCGATTCTGCCCAATTTGATGAAAATAGCCGCTATTGGTCGAGAAGGCACTTCCATAAGGGAGCCATCAAAAATGGTCTTTTGAATGTCATTTTTACCTATCGATTTTCTGGCTTTTTCTGGCGTAGTTTGACGTGCTGATTGCAACGGTACCATTGGATCGGGTGGATTTGATGTATTTTTCGACTCAGCCCAATTTGATGGAAAAAGCCGCTATTGGTCGAGAAGGCACTTACATAAGGGAGCCATCAAAAATGGTCTTTTGAATGTCATTTTTACCTATCGATTTTATGGCTTTTTCTGGCGTAGTTTGACGTGCTGATTGCAACGGTACCATTGGATCGGGTGGATTTGATGTATTTTTCGACTAAGCCCAATTTGATGGAAAAAGCCGCTATTGGTCGAGAAGGCACTTCCATAAGGGAGCCATCAAAAATGGTCTTTTGAATGTCATTTTTACCTATCGATTTTATGGCTTTTTCAGGCGTAGTTTGACGTGCTGATTGCAACGGTACCATTGGATCGGGTGGATTTGATGTATTTTTCAATTCAGCCCAATATGATGGAAATAGCCGCTATTGGTCGAGAAGGCACTTCCAGCATATACATATGTGAGCCGTCAAAAATGGTATTTTGAATGTCATTTTTACCTATCGATTTTATGGCTTTTTCTGGCGTAGTTTGACGTGCTGATTGCAACAGTACCATTGGATCGGGTGGATTTGATGTATTTTTCGATTCAGCCCAATTTGATGAAAATAGCTGCTATTGGTCGAGAAGGCACTTCCAGCACATACATAAGTGAGCCGTCAAAAATGGTGTTTTGAATGTCATTTTTACCTATCGATTTTATGGCTTTTTCTGGCGTAGTTTGATGTGCTGATTGCAACGGTGCCATTGGATCGGTTGGATTTGATGTATTTTTCGATTCAGCCCAATTTGATGAAAATAGCTGCTATTGGTCGAGAAGGCACTTCAAGCACATACATAAGTGAGCCATCAAAAATGGTCTTTTGAATGTCATTTTTACCTATCGATTTTATGGTTTTTTCTGGCGTAGTTTGACGTGCTGATTGCAACGGTACCATTGGATCGGGTGGATTTGATGTATTTTTCGATTCAGCCCAATTTGATGGAAAAAGCCGCTATTGGTCGAGAAGGCACTTCCATAAGGGAGCCATCAAAAATGGTCTTTTGAATGTCATTTTTACCTATCGATTTTATGGCTTTTTCAGGCGTAGTTTGACGTGCTGATTGCAACGGTACCATTGGATCGGGTGGATTTGATGTATTTTTCAATTCAGCCCAATTTGATGGAAATAGCTGCTATTGGTCGAGAAGGCACTTCCAGCATATACATATGTGAGCCGTCAAAAATGGTCTTTTGAATGTCATTTTTACCTATCGATTTTATGGCTTTTTCTGGCGTAGTTTGACGTGCTGATTGCAACAGTACCATTGGATCGGGTGGATTTGATGTATTTTTCGATTCAGCCCAATTTGATGAAAATAGCTGCTATTGGTCGAGAAGGCACTTCCAGCACATACATAAGTGAGCTGTCACAAATGGTCTTTTGAATGTCATTTTTACCTATCGATTTTATGGCTTTTTCTGGCGTAGTTTGATGTGCTGATTGCAACGGTGCCATTGGATCGGTTGGATTTGATGTATTTTTCGATTCAGCCCAATTTGATGAAAATAGCTGCTATTGGTCGAGAAGGCACTTCTAGCACATACATAAGTGAGCCATCAAAAATGGTCTTTTGAATGTCATTTTTACCTATCGATTTTATGGCTTTTTCTGGCGTAGTTTGAATTGCTGATTGCAACGGTGCCATTGGATCGGGTGGATTTGATGTATTTTTCGATTCAGCCCAATTTGATGAAAATAGCCGCTATTGGTCGAGAAGGCACTTCAAGCACATACATAAGTTAGCCGTCAAAAATGGTCTTTTGAATGTCATTTTTACCTATCGATTTTATGGCTTTTTCTGGCGTAGTTTGACGTGCTGATTGCAACGGTACCATTGGATCGGGTGGATTTGATGTATTTTTCGACTCAGCCCAATTTGATGGAAATAGCCAATATTGACCGAAAATGCATTTTTACCGCAAACATAAGTGAGCCGTCACAAATGGTCTTTTGAATGTCATTTTTATCTATCGATTTTATGGCTTTTTCTGGCGTAGTTTGACGTGCTGATTGCAACGGTACCATTGGATCGGGTGGATTTGATGTATTTTTCGATTCAGCCCAATTTGATGAAAATAGCCGCTATTGGTCGAGAAGGCACTTCCAGCACATACATAAGTGAGCCGTCAAAAATGGTCTTTTGAATGTCATTTTTACCTATCGATTTTATGGCTTTTTCTGGCGTAGTTTGACGTGCTGATTGCAACGGTACCATTGGATCGGGTGGATTCGATGTATTTCTTGATTCAGCCCAATTTGATGGAAATAGCCAATATTGACCGAAAATGCATTTTTACCGCATACATAAGTGAGCCATAAAAAATGGTCTTTTGAATGTCATTTTTACCTATCGATTTTATGGCTTTTTCTGGCGTAGTTTGACGTGCTGATTGCAACGGTACCATTGGATCGGGTGGATTTGATGTATTTTTCGATTCAGCCCAATTTGATGAAAATAGCTGCTATTGGTCGAGAAGGCACTTCCAGCACATACATAAGTGAGCCGTCAAAAATGGTATTTTGAATGTCATTTTTACCTATCGATTTTATGGCTTTTTCTGGCGTAGTTTGACGTGCTGATTGCAACAGTACCATTGGATCGGGTGGATTTGATGTATTTTTCGATTCAGCCCAATTTGATTGAAATAGCAAATATTGACCGAAAATGCATTTTTACTGCGTACATAAGTGAGCCGTCAAAAATGGTCTTTTGAATGTCATTTTTACCTATCGATTTTATGGCTTTTTCTGGCGTAGTTTGACGTGCTGATTGCAACGGTACCATTGGATCGGGTGGATTTGATGTATTTTTCGATTCAGCCCAATTTGATGAAAATAGCCGCTATTGGTCGAGAAGGCACTTCCAGCACATATATAAGTGAGCCGTCAAAAATGGTCTTTTGAATGTTATTTTTACCTATCGATTTTATGGCTTTTTCTGGCGTAGTTTGACGTGCTGATTGCATCGGTACCATTGGATCGGGTGGATTTGATGTATTTTTCGATTCAGCCCAATTTGATGAAAATAGCCGCTATTGGTCGAAAAGGCACTTCCAGCACATACATAAGTGAGCCGTCAAAAATGGTCTTTTGAATGTCATTTTTACCTATCGATTTTATGGCTTTTTCTGGCGTAGTTTGACGTGCTGATTGCAACGGTACCATTGGATCGGGTGGATTTGATGTATTTTTCGACTCAGCCCAATTTGATGAAAATAGCCGCTATTGGTCGAGAAGGCACTTCCATAAGGGAGCCATCGAAAATGGTCTTTTGAATGTCATTTTTACCTATCGATTTTATGGCTTTTTCTGGCGTAGTTTGACGTGCTGATTGCAACGGTACCATTGGATCGGGTGGATTTGATGTATTTTTTTGACTCAGCCCAATTTGATGGAAAAAGCCGCTATTGGTCGAGAAGGCACTTCCATAAGGGAGCCATCAAAAATGGTCTTTTGAATGTCATTTTTACCTATCGATTTTATGGCTTTATCTGGCGTAGTTTGATGTGCTGATTGCAACGGTACCATTGGATCGGGTGGATTTTATGTATTTTTCGACTCAGCCCAATTTGATGGAAAAAGCCGCTATTGGTCGAAAAGGCATTTCTATAAGGGAGACATCAAAAATGGTCTTTTGAATTTCATTTTTACCTATCGATTTTATGGGTTTTCTGGCGTAGTTTGACGTGCAGATTGCAACGGTACCATTGGATCGGATGGATTTGATGTATTTTTCGACTCAGCCCAATTTCATGGAAAAAGCCGCTATTGGTCGAGAAGGCACTTCCATAAGGGAGCCATCAAAAATGATCTTTTGAATGTCATTTTTACCTATCGATTTTATGGCTTTTTCTGGCGTAGTTTCACGTGCTGATTGCAACGGTACCATTGGATCGGGTGGATTTGATGTATTTTTCGAATCAGCCCAATTTGATGGAAAAAGCCGCTATTTGTCGAGAAGGCACTTCCATAAGGGAGCCATCAAAAATGGTCTTTTGAATGTCATTTTTACCTATCGATTTTATGGCTTTTTCTGGCGTAGTTTGACGTGCTGATTGCAACGGTACCATTGGATCGGGTGGATTTGATATATTTTTCGACTCAGCCCAATTTGATGGAAAAAGCCACTATTGGTCGAGAAGGCACTTCCATAAGGGAGCCATCAAAAATGGTCTTTTGAATGTCAATTTACCTATCGATTTTATGGCTTTTTCTGGCGTAGTTTGACGTGCTGATTGCAACGGTACCATTGGATCGGGTGGATTTGATGTATCTTTTGACTCAGCCCAATTTGATGGAAAAAGCCACTATTGGTCGAGAAGGCACTTCCATAAGGGAGCCATCAAAAATGGTCTTTTGAATGTCATTTTTACCTATCGATTTTATGGCTTTTTCTGGCGTAGTTTGACGTGCTGATTGCAACGGTACCATTGGATCGGGTGGATTTGATGTATTTTTCGACTCAGCCCAATTTGATGGAAAAAGCTGCTATTGGTCGAGAATTCATTTCCATAAGTTAGCCGTCAAAAATGGTCTTTTGAATGTCATTTTTACCTATCGATTTTATGGCTTTTTCTGGCGTAGTTTGACGTGCTGATTGCAACGGTACCATTGGATCGGGTGGATTTGATGTATTTTTCGACTCAGCCCAATTTGATGGAAAAAGCCGCTATTGGTCGAGAAGGCACTTCCATAAGGGAGCCATCAAAAATGGTCTTTTGAATGTCATTTTTACCTATCGATTTTCTGGCTTTTTCTGGCGTAGTTTGACGTGCTGATTGCAACGGTACCATTGGATCGGGTGGATTTGATGTATTTTTCGACTCAGCCTAATTTGATGGAAAAGGCTGCTATTGGTCGAGAAGGCATTTCCATAAGGGAGCAATCAAAAATGGTCTTTTGAATGTCATTTTTACCTATCGATCTTATGGCTTTTTCTGGCGTAGTTTGACGTGCTGATTGCAACGGTACCATTGGATCGGGTGGATTTGATGTATTTTTCAACTCAGCCCAATTTGATGGGTATAGCCGATTTTGACTGAAAATGCATTTTTACCGCACACATCAGTAAGCCGTCGAAATGGTCTTTTGAATGTCATTTTTACCTATCGATTTTAAGGCTTTTTCTGGCGTAGTTTGACGTGCTGATTGCAACGGTACCATTGGATCGGGTGGATTTGATGTATTTTTCGACTCAGCCCAATTTGATGGAAAAAGCCGCTATTGGTCGAGAAGGCACTTCCATAAGGGAGCCATCAAAAATGGTCTTTTGAATGTCATTTTTACCTATTGATTTTATGGCTTTTTCCGGCGTAGTTTGACGTGCTGATTGCAACAGTACCATTGGATCGGGTGGATTTGATGTATTTTTCGACACAGCCCAATTTGATGGAAAAAGTCGCTATTGGTCGAGAAGGCACTTCCATAAGGGAGCCATCAAAAATGGTCTTTTGAATGTCATTTTTGCCTATCGATTTTATGGCTTTTTCTGGCGTAGTTTGACGTGCTGATTGCAACGGTACCATTGGATCGGGTGGATTTGATATATTTTTCGACTCAGCCCAATTTGATGGAAAAAGCCGCTATTGGTCGAGAAGGCAATCCCATTAGGGAACCATCAAAAATGGTCTTTTGAATGTCAATTTACCTATCGATTTTATGGCTTTTTCTGGCGTAGTTTGACGTGCTGATTGCAACGGTACCATTGGATCGGGTGGATTTGATGTATTTTTTGACTCAGCCCAATTTGATGGAAAAAGCCGCTATTGGTGGAGAAGGCACTTCCATAAGGGAGCCATCAAAAATGGTCTTTTCAATGTCATTTTTACCTATCGATTTTATGGCTTTTTCTGGCGTAGTTTGACCTGCTGATTGCAACGGTACCATTGGATCGGGTGGATTTGATGTATTTTTCGACTCAGCCCAATTTGATGGAAAAAGCTGCTATTGGTCGAGAAGGCATTTCCATAAGTTAGCCGTCAAAAATGGTCTTTTGAATGTCATTTTTACCTATCGATTTTATGGCTTTTTCTGGCGTAGTTTGACGTGCTGATTGCAACGGTACCATTGGATCGGGTGGATTTGATGTATTTTTCGACTCAGCCCAATTTGATGGAAAAAGCCGCTATTGGTCGAGAAGGCACTTCCATAAGGGAGCCATCAAAAATGGTCTTTTGAATGTCATTTTTACCTATCGATTTTCTGGCTTTTTCTGGCGTAGTTTGACGTGCTGATTGCAACGGTACCATTGGATCGGGTGGATTTGATGTATTTTTCGACTCAGCCCAATTTGATGGAAAAAGCTGCTATTGGTCGAGAAGGCATTTCCATAAGGGAGCCATCAAAAATGGTCTTTTGAATGTGATTTTTACCTATCGATTTTATGGCTTTTTCTGGCGTAGTTTGACGTGCTGATTGCAACGGTACCATTGGATCGGTTGGATTTGATGTATTTTTCGACTCAGCCCAATTTGATGGAAAAAGCTGCTATTGGTCGAGAAGGCATTTCCATAAGTTAGCCGTCAAAAATGGTCTTTTGAATGTCATTTTTACCTATCGATTTTCTGGCTTTTTCTGGCGTAGTTTGACGTGCTGATTGCAACGGTACCATTGGATCGGGTGGATTTGATGTATTTTTCGACTCAGCCCAATTTGATGGAAAAAGCTGCTATTGGTCGAGAAGGCATTTCCATAAGGGAGCCATCAAAAATGGTCTTTTGAATGTCATTTTTACCTATCGATTTTATGGCTTTTTCTGGCGTAGTTTGACGTGCTGATTGCAACGGTACCATTGGATCGGGTGGATTTGATGTATTTTTCGACTCAGCCCAATTTGATGGAAAAAGCTGCTATTGGTCGAGAAGGCATTTCCATAAGTTAGCCGTCAAAAATGGTCTTTTGAATGTCATTTTTACCTATCGATTTTATGGCTTTTTCTGGCGTAGTTTGACGTGCTGATTGCAACGGTACCATTGGATCGGGTGGATTTGATGTATTTTTCGACTCAGCCCAATTTGATGGAAAAAGCCGCTATTGGTCGAGAAGGCACTTCCATAAGGGAGCCATCAAAAATGGTCTTTTGAATGTCATTTTTACCTATCGATTTTCTGGCTTTTTCTGGCGTAGTTTGACGTGCTGATTGCAACGGTACCATTGGATCGGGTGGATTTGATGTATTTTTCGACTCAGCCCAATTTGATGGAAAAAGCTGCTATTGGTCGAGAAGGCATTTCCATAAGGGAGCAATAAAAAATGGTCTTTTGAATGTCATTTTTACCTATCGATCTTATGGCTTTTTCTGGCGTAGTTTGACGTGCTGATTGCAACGGTACCATTGGATCGGGTGGATTTGATGTATTTTTCAACTCAGCCCAATTTGATGGGAATAGCCGATTTTGACTGAAAATGCATTTTTACCGGACACATCAGTAAGCCGTCGAAATGGTCTTTTGAATGTCATTTTTACCTATCGATTTTAAGGCTTTTTCTGGCGTAGTTTGACGTGCTGATTGCAACGGTACCATTGGATCGGGTGGATTTGATGTATTTTTCGACTCAGCCCAATTTGATGGAAAAAGCCGCTATTGGTCGAGAAGGCACTTCCATAAGGGAGCCATCAAAAATGGTCTTTTGAAGGTCATTTTTACCTATCGATTTTATGGCTTTTTCTGGCGTAGTTTGACGTGCTGATTGCAACGGTACCATTGGATCGGGTGGATTTGATGTATTTTTTGACTCAGCCCAATTTGATGGAAAAAGCCGCTATTGGTGGAGAAGGCACTTCCATAAGGGAGCCATCAAAAATGGTCTTTTCAATGTCATTTTTACCTATCGATTTTATGGCTTTTTCTGGCGTAGTTTGACCTGCTGATTGCAACGGTACCATTGGATCGGGTGGATTTGATGTATTTTTCGACTCAGCCCAATTTGATGGAAAAAGCTGCTATTGGTCGAGAAGGCATTTCCATAAGTTAGCCGTCAAAAATGGTCTTTTGAATGTCATTTTTACCTATCGATTTTATGGCTTTTTCTGGCGTAGTTTGACGTGCTGATTGCAACGGTACCATTGGATCGGGTGGATTTGATGTATTTTTCGACTCAGCCCAATTTGATGGAAAAAGCCGCTATTGGTCGAGAAGGCACTTCCATAAGGGAGCCATCAAAAATGGTCTTTTGAATGTCATTTTTACCTATCGATTTTCTGGCTTTTTCTGGCGTAGTTTGACGTGCTGATTGCAACGGTACCATTGGATCGGGTGGATTTGATGTATTTTTCGACTCAGCCCAATTTGATGGAAAAAGCTGCTATTGGTCGAGAAGGCATTTCCATAAGGGAGCCATCAAAAATGGTCTTTTGAATGTGATTTTTACCTATCGATTTTATGGCTTTTTCTGGCGTAGTTTGACGTGCTGATTGCAACGGTACCATTGGATCGGGTGGATTTGATGTATTTTTCGACTCAGCCCAATTTGATGGAAAAAGCTGCTATTGGTCGAGAAGGCATTTCCATAAGTTAGCCGTCAAAAATGGTCTTTTGAATGTCATTTTTACCTATCGATTTTCTGGCTTTTTCTGGCGTAGTTTGACGTGCTGATTGCAACGGTACCATTGGATCGGGTGGATTTGATGTATTTTTCGACTCAGCCCAATTTGATGGAAAAAGCTGCTATTGGTCGAGAAGGCATTTCCATAAGGGAGCCATCAAAAATGGTCTTTTGAATGTCATTTTTACCTATCGATTTTATGGCTTTTTCTGGCGTAGTTTGACGTGCTGATTGCAACGGTACCATTGGATCGGGTGGATTTGATGTATTTTTCGACTCAGCCCAATTTGATGGAAAAAGCTGCTATTGGTCGAGAAGGCATTTCCATAAGTTAGCCGTCAAAAATGGTCTTTTGAATGTCATTTTTACCTATCGATTTTATGGCTTTTTCTGGCGTAGTTTGACGTGCTGATTGCAACGGTACCATTGGATCGGGTGGATTTGATGTATTTTTCGACTCAGCCCAATTTGATGGAAAAAGCCGCTATTGGTCGAGAAGGCACTTCCATAAGGGAGCCATCAAAAATGGTCTTTTGAATGTCATTTTTACCTATCGATTTTCTGGCTTTTTCTGGCGTAGTTTGACGTGCTGATTGCAACGGTACCATTGGATCGGGTGGATTTGATGTATTTTTCGACTCAGCCCAATTTGATGGAAAAAGCTGCTATTGGTCGAGAAGGCATTTCCATAAGGGAGCAATAAAAAATGGTCTTTTGAATGTCATTTTTACCTATCGATCTTATGGCTTTTTCATGCGTAGTTTGACGTGCTGATTGCAACGGTACCATTGGATCGGGTGGATTTGATGTATTTTTCAACTCAGCCCAATTTGATGGGAATAGCCGATTTTGACTGAAAATGCATTTTTACCGGACACATCAGTAAGCCGTCGAAATGGTCTTTTGAATGTCATTTTTACCTATCGATTTTAAGGCTTTTTCTGGCGTAGTTTGACGTGCTGATTGCAACGGTACCATTGGATCGGGTGGATTTGATGTATTTTTCGACTCAGCCCAATTTGATGGAAAAAGCCGCTATTGGTCGAGAAGGCACTTCCATAAGGGAGCCATCAAAAATGGTCTTTTGAAGGTCATTTTTACCTATTGATTTTATGGCTTTTTCCGGCGTAGTTTGACGTGCTGATTGCAACGGTACCATTGGATCGGGTGGATTTGATGTATTTTTCGACACGGCCCAATTTGATGGAAAAAGTCGCTATTGGTCGAGAAGGCACTTCCATAAGGGAGCCATCAAAAATGGTCTTTTGAATGTCATTTTTGCCTATCGATTTTATGGCTTTTTCTGGCGTAGTTTGACGTGCTGATTGCAACAGTACCATTGGATCGGGTGGATTTGATATATTTTTCGACTCAGCCCAATTTGATGGAAAAAGCCGCTATTGGTCGAGAAGGCAATCCCATTAGGGAACCATCAAAAATGGTCTTTTGAATGTCAATTTACCTATCGATTTTATGGCTTTTTCTGGCGTAGTTTGACGTGCTGATTGCAACGGTACCATTGGATCGGGTGGATTTGATGTATTTTTTGACTCAGCCCAATTTGATGGAAAAAGCCGCTATTGGTCGAGAAGGCACTTCCATAAGGGAGCCATCAAAAATGGTCTTTTCAATGTCATTTTTACCTATCGATTTTATGGCTTTTTCTGGCGTAGTTTGACGTGCTGATTGCAACGGTACCATTGGATCGGGTGGATTTGATGTATTTTTCGACTCAGCCCAATTTGATGGAAAAAGCTGCTATTGGTCGAGAAGGCATTTCCATAAGGGAGCCATCAAAAATGGTCTTTTGAATGTCATTTTTACCTATCGATTTTATGGCTTTTTCTGGCGTAGTTTGACGTGCTGATTGCAACGGTACCATTGGATCGGGTGGATTTGATGTATTTTTCGACTCAGCCCAATTTGATAGAAAAAGCTGCTATTGGTCGAGAAGGCATTTCCATAAGGGAGCAATCAAAAATGGTCTTTTGAATGTCATTTTTACCTATCGATCTTATGGCTTTTTCTGGCGTAGTTTGACGTGCTGATTGCAACGGTACCATTGGATCGGGTGGATTTGATGTATTTTTCAACTCAGCCCAATTTGATGGGAATAGCCGATTTTGACTGAAAATGCATTTTTACCGCACACATCAGTAAGCCGTCGAAATGGTCTTTTGAATGTCATTTTTACCTATTGATTTTAAGGCTTTTTCTGGCGTAGTTTGACGTGCTGATTGCAACGGTACCATTGGATCGGGTGGATTTGATGTATTTTTCGACTCAGCCCAATTTGATGGAAAAAGCCGCTATTGGTCGAGAAGGCACTTCCATAAGGGAGCCATCAAAAATGGTCTTTTGAAGGTCATTTTTACCTATTGATTTTATGGCTTTTTCCGGCGTAGTTTGACGTGCTGATTGCAACGGTACCATTGGATCGGGTGGATTTGATGTATTTTTCGACACAGCCCAATTTGATGGAAAAAGTCGCTATTGGTCGAGAAGGCACTTCCATAAGGGAGCCATCAAAAATGGTCTTTTGAATGTCATTTTTGCCTATCGATTTTATGGCTTTTTCTGGCGTAGTTTGACGTGCTGATTGCAACGGTACCATTGGATCGGGTGGATTTGATATATTTTTCGACTCAGCCCAATTTGATGGAAAAAGCCGCTATTGGTCGAGAAGGCAATCCCATTAGGGAACCATCAAAAATGGTCTTTTGAATGTCAATTTACCTATCGATTTTATGGCTTTTTCTGGCGTAGTTTGACGTGCTGATTGCAACGGTACCATTGGATCGGGTGGATTTGATGTATTTTTTGACTCAGCCCAATTTGATGGAAAAAGCCGCTATTGGTCGAGAAGGCACTTCCATAAGGGAGCCATCAAAAATGGTCTTTTCAATGTCATTTTTACCTATCGATTTTATGGCTTTTTCTGGCGTAGTTTGACGTGCTGATTGCAACGGTACCATTGGATCGGGTGGATTTGATGTATTTTTCGACTCAGCCCAATTTGATGGAAAAAGCTGCTATTGGTCGAGAAGGCATTTCCATAAGGGAGCCATCAAAAATGGTCTTTTGAATGTCATTTTTACCTATCGATTTTATGGCTTTTTCTGGCGTAGTTTGACGTGCTGATTGCAACGGTACCATTGGATCGGGTGGATTTGATGTATTTTTCGACTCAGCCCAATTTGATGGAAAAAGCCGCTATTGGTCGAGAAGGCACTTCCATAAGGGAGCCATCAAAAATGGTCTTTTGAATGTCATTTTTACCTATCGATTTTCTGGCTTTTTCTGGCGTAGTTTGACGTGCTGATTGCAACGGTACCATTGGATCGGGTGGATTTGATGTATTTTTCGACTCAGCCCAATTTGATGGAAAAAGCTGCTATTGGTCGAGAAGGCATTTCCATAAGTTAGCCGTCAAAAATGGTCTTTTGAATGTCATTTTTACCTATCGATTTTAAGGCTTTTTCTGGCGTAGTTTGACGTGCTGATTGCAACGGTACCATTGGATCGGGTGGATTTGATGTATTTTTCGACTCAGCCCAATTTGATGGAAAAAGCCGCTATTGGTCGAGAAGGCACTTCCATAAGGGAGCCATCAAAAATGGTCTTTTGAATGTCATTTTTACCTATCGATTTTATGGCTTTTTCTGGCGTAGTTTGACGTGCTGATTGCAACGGTACCATTGGATCGGGTGGATTTGATGTATTTTTCGACTCAGCCCAATTTGATGGAAAAAGCTGCTATTGGTCGAGAAGGCATTTCCATAAGGGAGCAATCAAAAATGGTCTTTTGAATGTCATTTTTACCTATCGATCTTATGGCTTTTTCTGGCGTAGTTTGACGTGCTGATTGCAACGGTACCATTGGATCGGGTGGATATGATGTATTTTTCAACTCAGCCCAATTTGATGGGAATAGCCGATTTTGACTGAAAATGCATTTTTACCGCACACATCAGTAAGCCGTAGAAATGGTTTTTTGAATGTCATTTTTACCTATCGATTTTAAGGCTTTTTCTGGCGTAGTTTGACGTGCTGATTGCAACGGTACCATTGGATCGGGTGGATTTGATGTATTTTTCGACTCAGCCCAATTTGATGGAAAAAGCCGCTATTGGTCGAGAAGGCACTTCCATAAGAGAGCCATCAAAAATGGTCTTTTGAAGGTCATTTTTACCTATCGATTTTATGGCTTTTTCCGGCGTAGTTTGACGTGCTGATTGCAACGGTACCATTGGATCGGGTGGATTTGATGTATTTTTCGACTCAGCCCAATTTGATGGAAAAAGCTGCTATTGGTCGAGAAGGCATTTCCATAAGGGAGCCATCAAAAATGGTCTTTTGAATGTCATTTTTACCTATCGATTTTATGGCTTTTTCTGGCGTAGTTTGACGTGCTGATTGCAACGGTACCATTGGATCGGGTGGATTTGATGTATTTTTCGACTCAGCCCAATTTGATGGAAAAAGCTGCTATTGGTCGAGAAGGCATTTCCATAAGGGAGCAATCAAAAATGGTCTTTTGAATGTCATTTTTACCTATTGATCTTATGGCTTTTTCTGGCGTAGTTTGACGTGCTGATTGCAACGGTACCATTGGATCGGGTGGATTTGATGTATTTTTCAACTCAGCCCAATTTGATGGGAATAGCCGATTTTGACTGAAAATGCATTTTTACCGCACACATCAGTAAGCCGTCGAAATGGTCTTTTGAATGTCATTTTTACCTATCGATTTTAAGGCTTTTTCTGGCGTAGTTTGACTTGCTGATTGCAACGGTACCATTGGATCGGGTGGATTTGATGTATTTTTCGACTCAGCCCAATTTGATGGAAAAAGCCGCTATTGGTCGAGAAGGCACTTCCATAAGGGAGCCATCAAAAATGGTCTTTTGAAGGTCATTTTTACCTATTGATTTTATGGCTTTTTCCGGCGTAGTTTGACGTGCTGATTGCAACGGTACCATTGGATCGGGTGGATTTGATGTATTTTTCGACACAGCCCAATTTGATGGAAAAAGTCGCTATTGGTCGAGAAGGCAATCCCATTAGGGAACCATCAAAAATGGTCTTTTGAATGTCAATTTACCTATCGATTTTATGGCTTTTTCTGGCGTAGTTTGACGTGCTGATTGCAACAGTACCATTGGATCAGGTGGATTTGATGTATTTTTTGACTCAGCCCAATTTGATGGAAAAAGCCGCTATTGGTCGAGAAGGCACTTCCATAAGGGAGCCATCAAAAATGGTCTTTTCAAGGTCATTTTTACCTATCGATTTTATGGCTTTTTCTGGCGTAGTTTGACGTGCTGATTGCAACGGTACCATTGGATCGGGTGGATTTGATGTATTTTTCGACTCAGCCCAATTTGATGGAAAAAGCTGCGATTGGTCGAGAAGGCATTTCCATAAGGGAGCCATCAAAAATGGTCTTTTGAATGTCATTTTTACCTATCGATTTTATGGCTTTTTCTGGCGTAGTTTGACGTTCTGATTGCAACGGTACCATTGGATCGGGTGGATTTGATGTATTTTTCGACTCAGCCCAATTTGATGGAAAAAGCCGCTATTGGTCGAGAAGGCACTTCCATAAGGGAGCCATCAAAAATGGTCTTTTGAATGTCATTTTTACCTATCGATTTTCTGGCTTTTTCTGGCGTAGTTTGACGTGCTGATTGCAACGGTACCATTGGATCGGGTGGATTTGATGTATTTTTCGACTCAGCCCAATTTGATGGAAAAAGCTGCTATTGGTCGAGAAGGCATTTCCATAAGGGAGCAATCAAAAATGGTCTTTTGAATGTCATTTTTACCTATCGATCTTATGGCTTTTTCTGGCGTAGTTTGACGTGCTGATTGCAACGGTACCATTGGATCGGGTGGATTTGATGTATTTTTCAACTCAGCCCAATTTGATGGGAATAGCCGATTTTGACTGAAAATGCATTTTTACCGCACACATCAGTAAGCCGTAGAAATGGTTTTTTGAATGTCATTTTTACCTATCGATTTTAAGGCTTTTTCTGGCGTAGTTCGACGTGCTGATTGCAACGGTACCATTGGATCGGGTGGATTTGATGTATTTTTCGACTCAGCCCAATTTGATGGAAAAAGCCGCTATTGGTCGAGAAGGCACTTCCATAAGGGAGCCATCAAAAATGGTCTTTTGAAGGTCATTTTTACCTATCGATTTTATGGCTTTTTCCGGCGTAGTTTGACGTGCTGATTGCAACGGTACCATTGGATCGGGTGGATTTGATGTATTTTTCGACTCAGCCCAATTTGATGGAAAAAGCCGCTATTGGTCGAGAAGGCACTTCCATAAGGGAGCCATCAAAAATGGTCTTTTGAATGTCATTTTTACCTATCGATTTTATGGCTTTTTCTGGCGTAGTTTGACGTGCTGATTGCAACGGTACCATTGGATCGGGTGGATTTGATGTATTTTTTGACTCAGCCCAATTTGATGGAAAAAGCCGCTATTGGTCGAGAAGGCACTTCCATAAGGGAGCCATCAAAAATGGTCTTTTGAATGTCATTTTTACCTATCGATTTTATGGCTTTTTCTGGCGTAGTTTGACGTGCTGATTGCAACGGTACCATTGGATCGGGTGGATTTGATGTATTTTTCGACTCAGCCCAATTTGATGGAAAAAGCTGCTATTGGTCGAGAAGGCATTTCCATAAGGGAGCCATCAAAAATGGTCTTTTGAATGTCATTTTTACCTATCGATTTTCTGGCTTTTTCTGGCGTAGTTTGACGTGCTGATTGCAACGGTACCATTGGATCGGGTGGATTTGATGTATTTTTCGACTCAGCCCAATTTGATGGAAAAAGCCGCTATTGGTCGAGAAGGCACTTCCATAAGGGAGCCATCAAAAATGGTCTTTTGAATGTCATTTTTACCTATCGATTTTCTGGCTTTTTCTGGCGTAGTTTGACGTGCTGATTGCAACAGTACCATTGGATCGGGTGGATTTGATGTATTTTTCGACTCAGCCCAATTTGATGGAAAAAGCTGCTATTGGTCGAGAAGGCATTTCCATAAGGGAGCAATCAAAAATGGTCTTTTGAATGTCATTTTTACCTATCGATCTTATGGCTTTTTCTGGCGTAGTTTGACGTGCTGATTGCAACGGTACCATTGGATCGGGTGGATTTGATGTATTTTTCAACTCAGCCCAATTTGTTGGGAATAGCCGATTTTGACTGAAAATGCATTTTTACCGCACACATCAGTAAGCCGTAGAAATGGTTTTTTGAATGTCATTTTTACCTATCGATTTTAAGGCTTTTTCTGGCGTAGTTTGACGTGCTGATTGCAACGGTACCATTGGATCGGGTGGATTTGATGTATTTTTCGACTCAGCCCAATTTGATGGAAAAAGCCGCTATTGGTCGAGAAGGCACTTCCATAAGGGAGCCATCAAAAATGGTCTTTTGAATGTCATTTTTACCTATCGATTTTATGGCTTTTTCCGGCGTAGTTTGACGTGCTGATTGCAACGGTACCATTGGATCGGGTGGATTTGATGTATTTTTCGACTCAGCCCAATTTGATGGAAAAAGCCGCTATTGGTCGAAAAGGCACTTCCATAAGGGAGCCATCAAAAATGGTCTTTTGAATGTCATTTTTACCTATTGATTTTATGGCTTTTTCTGGCGTAGTTTGACGTGCTGATTGCAACGGTACCATTGGATCGGGTGGATTTGATGTATTTTTTGACTCAGCCCAATTTGATGGAAAAAGCCGCTATTGGTCGAGAAGGCACTTCCATAAGGGAGCCATCAAAAATGGTCTTTTGAATGTCATTTTTACCTATCGATTTTATGGCTTTTTCTGGCGTAGTTTGACGTGCTGATTGCAACGGTACCATTGGATCGGGTGGATTTGATGTATTTTTCAATTGATCCCAATTTGATGAAAATAGCCGCTATTGGTCGAGAAGGCACTTCCAGCACATACATAAGTGAGCCGTCAAAGATGGTCTTTTGAATGTCATCTTTACCTATCGATTTTATGGCTTTTTCTGGCGTAGTTTGACGTGCTGATTGCAACGGTACCATTGGATCGGGTGGATTTGATGTATTTTTTGATTCAACCCAATTTGATGGAAAAAGCCAATATTGACCAAAAATGCATTTTTGCTGCATACATAAGTGAGCCGTCAAAAATGGTCTTTTGAATGTCATTTTCACCTATCGATTTTATGGCTTTTTCTGGCGTAGTTTGACGTGCTGATTGCAACGGTACCATTGGATCGGGTGGATTTGATGTATTTTTCGATTCAGCCCAATTTGATGAAAATAGCCGCTATTGGTCCAGAAGGCACTTCCAGCACATACATAAGTTAGCCGTCAAAAATGGTCTTTTGAATGTCATTTTTACCTATCGATTTTATGGCTTTTTCTGGCGTAGTTTGACGTGCTGATTGCAACGGTACCATTGGATCGGGTGGATTTGATGTATTTTTCGATTCAGCCCAAATTGATGGAAATAGCCAATATTGATCGAAAATGCATTTTTACCGCATGCATGAGTGAGCCGTCACAAATGGTCTTTTGAAAGTCATTTTTACCTATCGATTTCATGGCTTTTTCTGGCGTAGTTTGACGTGCTGATTGCAACGGTACCATTGGATCGGGGGGATTTGATGTATTTTTCGATTCAGCCCAATTTGATGGAAAAACCAATATTGACCGAAAATGCATTTTTACCGCATACATAAGTGAGCCATCAAAAATGGTCTTTTGAATGTCATTTTTACCTATCGATTTTATGGCTTTTTCTGGCGTAGTTTGACGTGCTGATTGCAACGGTACCATTGGATCGGGTGGATTTGATGTATTTTTCGACTCAGCCCAATTTGATGGAAATAGCCAATATTGACTGAAAATGCGTTTTTACCGCATACATAAGTGAGCCGTCACAAATGGTCTTTTGAATGTCATTTTTACCTATCGATTTTATGGCTTTTTCTGGCGTAGTTTGACGTGCTGATTGCAACGGTACCATTGGATCGGGTGGATTTGATGTATTTTTCGATTGAGCCCAATTTGAATAAAATAGCTGCTATTGGTCGAGGAGGCACTTCCAGCACATACATAAGTGAGCCATCAAAAATGGTCTTTTGAATGTCATTTTTACCTATCGATGTTATGGCTTTTCCTGGCGTAGTTTGACGTGCTGATTGCAACGGTACCATTGGATCGGGTGGATTTGATGTATTTTTCGACTCAGCCCAATTTGATGGAAAAACCAATATTGACCGAAAATGCATTTTTACCGCATACATAAGTGAGCCGTCAAAAATGGTCTTTTGAATGTCATTTTTACCTATCGATTTTATGGCTTTTCCTGGCGTAGTTTGATGTGCTGATTGCAACAGTGCCATTTGATTGGGTTGATTTGATGTATTTTTCGATTCAGCCCAATTTGATGAAAATAGCCGCTATTGGTCGAGAAAGCACTTCCAGCACATACATAAGTGAGCCGTCAAAAATGGTCTTTTGAATGTTTTTTTTACCTATCGATTTTATGGCTTTTTCTGGCGTAGTTTGACGTGCTGATTGCAACGGTACCATTGGATCGGGTGGATTTGATGTATTTTTCGATTCAGCCCAATTTGATGAAAATAGCTGCTATTGGTCGAGAAGGCACTTCCAGCACATACATAAGTGAGCCGTCAAAAATGGTCTTTTGAATGTCATTTTTACCTATCGATTTTGTGACTTTTTCTGGCGTAGTTTGACGTGCTGATTGCAACAGTACCATTGGATCGGGTGGATTTGTAGTATTTTTCGATTCAGCCCAATTTGATGAAAATAGCCGCTATTGGTCGAAAAGGCACTTCCAGCACATACATAAGTGAGCCGTCAAAAATGGTCTTTTGAATGTCATTTTTACCTATCGATTTTATTGCTTTTTCTGGCGTAGTTTGACGTGCTAATTGCAACGGTACCAGTGGATCGGGTGGATTTGATGTATTTTTCGACTCAGCCCAATTTGATGGAAAAAGTCGCTATTGGTCGAGAAGGCACTTCCATAAGGGAGCCATCAGAAATGGTCTTTTAAATGTCATTTTTACCTATCGATTTTATGGCTTTTTCTGGCGTAGTTTGACGTGCTGATTGCAACGGTACCATTGGATCGGGTGGATTTGATGTATTTTTCGACTCAGCCCAATTTGTTGGAAAGAGCCGCTATTGGTCAAGAAGGCACTTCCATAAGGGAGCCATCAAAAATGGTCTTTTGAATGTCATTTTTACCTATCGATTTTATGGCTTTTTCAGGCGTAGTTTGACGTGCTGATTGCAACGGTACCATGGGATCGGATGGATTTGATGTATTTTTCAATTTAGCCCAATTTGATGAAAATAGCCGCTATTAGTCCCGAAGGCACTTCCAGCACATACATAAGTGAGCCATCAAAAATGGTCTTTTGAATGTCATTTTTACCTATCGATTTTATGGCTTTTTCTGGCGTAGTTTGACTTGCTGATTGCAACGGTACCATTGGATCGGGTGGATTTGATGTATTTTTCGATTCAGCCCAATTTGATGGAAATAGCCGCTATTGGTCGAGAAGGCACTTCCAGCATATACATATGTGAGCCATCAAAAATGGTCTTTTGAATGTCATTTTTACCTATCGATTTTTTGGCTTTTTCTGGCGTAGTTTGACGTGCTGATTGCAACAGTACCATTGGATCGGGTGGATTTGATGTATTTTTCGATTCAGCCCAATTTGATGAAAATAGCCGCTATTGGTTGAGAAGGCACTTCCAGCACATACATAAGTGAGCCGTCACAAATGGTCTTTTGAATGTCATTTTCACCTATCGATTTTATGGCTTTTTCTGGCGTAGTTTGATGTGCTGATTGCAACGGTGCCATTGGATCGGTTGGATTTGATGTATTTTTCGATTCAGCCCAATTTGATGAAAATAGCTGCTATTGGTCGAGAAGGCACTTCAATCACATACATAAGTGAGCCATCAAAAATGGTCTTTTGAATGTCATTTTCACCTATCGATTTTATGGCTTTTTCTGGCGTAGTTTGATGTGCTGATTGCAACGGTGCCATTGGATCGGGTGGATTTGATATATTTTTCGATTGAGCCCAATTTGATGAAAATAGCCGCTATTGGTCCAGAAGGCACTTCCAGCACATACATAAGTGAGCCGTCAAAAATGGTCTTTTGAATGTCATTTTTACCTATCGATTTTATGGCTTTTTCTGGCGTAATTTGACGTGCTGCTTGCAACGGTACCATTGGATCGGGTGGATTTGATGTATTTTTCGACTCAGCCCAATTTGATGGAAATAGCCAATATTGACCGAAAATGCATTTTTACTGCATACATAAGTTAGCCGTCAAAAATGGTCTCTTGAATGTCATTTTTACCTATCGATTTTATGGCTTTTTCAGGCGTAGTTTGACGTGCTGATTGCAACGGTACCATTGGATCGGGTGGATTTGATGTATTTTTCGACTCAGCCCAATTTTATTAAAATAGCCGCTATTGGTCGAGAAGGCACTTCCAGCACATACATAAGTGAGCCGTCAAAAATGGTCTTTTGAATGTCATTTTTACCCATCGATTTTATGGCTTTTTCTGGCGTAGTTTGACGTGCTGATTGAAACGGTACAATTGGATCGGGTTGATTTGATGTATTTCTCGATTCAGCCGAATTTGATGGAAATAGCCAATATTGACCGAAAATGCATTTTTACCGTATACATAAATAAGCCGTCAAAAATGGTCTTTTGAATGTCATTTTTACCTATCGATTTTGTGACTTTTTCTGGCGTAGTTTGACGTGCTGATTGCATCGGTACCATTGGATCGGGTGGATTTGATGTATTTTTCGATTCAAGCAATTTGATGAAAATAGCCGCTATTGGTCGAAAAGGAACTTCCAGCACATACATAAGTGAGCCGTCAAAAATGGTCTTTCGAATGTCATTTTTACCTATTGATTTTATGGCTTTTTCTGGCGTAGTTTGACGTGCTGATTGCAACGGTACCATTGGATCGGGTGGATTTGATGTATTTTTGATTCAGCCCAATTTGATGAAAATAGCCGCTATTGGTCGAGAAGGCACTTCCAGCACATACTTGAGTGAGCCGTCAAAAATGGTCTTTTGAATGTCATTTTTACCTATCGATTTTATGGCTTTTTCTGGCGTAGTTTGACGTGCTGATTGCAACGGTACCATTGGATCGGGTGGATTTGATGTATTTTTCGATTCAGCCCAAATTGATGGAAAAAGCCAATATTGACCGAAAATGCATTTTTACTGCATACATAAGTGAGCCGTCAAAAATGGTCTTTTGAATGTCATTTTTACCTATCGATTTTATGGCTTTTTCTGGCGTAGTTTGACTTGCTGATTGCAACGGTACCATTGGATCGGGTGGATTTGATGTATTTTTCGATTCAGCCAATTTTATGGAAATAGCAAATATTGACCGAAAATGCATTTTTACTGCGTACATAAGTGAGCCGTCACAAATGGTCTTTTGAATGTCATTTTTACCTATCGATTTTATGGCTTTATCTGGCGTAGTTTGACGTGCTGATTGCAACGGTACCATTGGATCGGGTGGATTTGATGTATTTTTCGATTCATCCCAATTTGATGAAAATAGCTGCTATTGGTCGAGAAGGCACTTCCAGCACATAC
Organism: Thysanoteuthis rhombus; assembly: GCA_963457665.1. Lineage (NCBI taxonomy): Eukaryota > Metazoa > Mollusca > Cephalopoda > Oegopsida > Thysanoteuthidae > Thysanoteuthis > Thysanoteuthis major. The sequence continues at coordinate 52,552 of CAUOPZ010000006.1, read as the reverse complement.
ATAAGTGAGCAGTCAAAAATGGTATTTTGAATGTCATTTTTACCTATCGATTTTATGGCTTTTTCTGGCGTAGTTTGACGTGCTGATTGCAACGGTACCATTGGATCGGGTGGATTTGATGTATTTTTCGATTCAGCCCAATTTGATGGAAATAGCCACTAATGGTCGAGAAGGTACTTCCAGCACATACATAAGTGAGCCGTCAAAAATGGTCTTTTGAATGTCATTTTTACCTATCAATTTTATGGCTTTTTCTGGCGTAGTTTGACGTGCTGATTGCAACGGTACCATTGGATCGGGTGGATTTGATATATTTTTCGACTCAGCCCAATTTGATGAAAATAGCCGCTATTGGTTGAGAAGGCACTTCCAGCACATACATAAGTGAGCCGTCAAAAATGGTCTTTTGAATGTCATTTTTACCTATCGATTTTATGACTTTTTTTGGCGTAGTTTGACGTGCTGATTGCAACAGTACCATTGGATCGGGTGGATTTGATGTATTTTTCGATTCAGCCCAATTTGATGAAAATAGCCGCTATTGGTCGAGAAGGCACTTCCAGCACATACATAAGTGAGCCGTCAAAAATGGTCTTTTGAATGTCATTTTTACCTATCGATTTTATTGCTTTTTCTGGCGTAGTTTGACGTGCTGATTGCAACGGTACCATTGGATCGGGTGGATTTGATGTATTTTTCGACTCAGCCCAATTTGATGGAAATAGCCGCTATTGGTCGAGAAGGCACTTCCATAAGGGAGCCATCAAAAATGGTCTTTTGAATGTCATTTTTACCTATCGATTTTATGGCTTTTTCTGGCGTAGTTTGACGTGCTGATTGCAACGGTACCATTGGATCGGGTGGATTTGATGTATTTTTCGATTCAGCCCAATTTGATGAAAATAGCCGCTATTGGTTGAGAAGGCACTTCCAGCACATACATAAGTGAGCCGTCACAAATGGTCTTTTGAATGTCATTTTCACCTATCGATTTTATGGCTTTTTCTGGCGTAGTTTGATGTGCTGATTGCAACGGTGCCATTGGATCGGTTGGATTTGATGTATTTTTCGATTCAGCCCAATTTGATGAAAATAGCTGCTATTGGTCGAGAAGGCACTTCAATCACATACATAAGTGAGCCATCAAAAATGGTCTTTTGAATGTCATTTTCACCTATCGATTTTATGGCTTTTTCTGGCGTAGTTTGATGTGCTGATTGCAACGGTGCCATTGGATCGGGTGGATTTGATATATTTTTCGAATGAGCCCAATTGGATGGAAAAAGCGGCTATTGGTCAAGAAGGCACTTCAAGCACATACATAAGTTAGCTGTCAAAAATGGTCTTTTGAATGTCATTTTTACCTATCGATTTTATTGCTTTTCCTGGCGTAGTTTGACTTGCTGATTGCAACGGTACCATTGGATCGGGTGGATTTGATGTATTTTTCGACTCAGCCCAATTTGATGGAAATAGCCAATATTGACCGAAAATGCATTTTTACTGCATACATAAGTGAGCCGTCAAAAATGGTCTTTTGAATGTCATTTTTACCTATCGATTTTATGGCTTTTTCTGGCGTAGTTTGACGTGCTGATTGCAACGGTACCATTGGATCGGGTGGATTTGATGTATTTTTCGACTCAGCCAAATTTGATGAAAATAGCCGCTATTGGTCGAGAAGGCACTTCCAGCACATACATAAGTGAGCCGTCAAAAATGGTCTTTTGAATGTCATTTTTACCTATCGATTTTATGGCTTTATCTGGCGTAGTTTGACGTGCTGATTGAAACGGTACCATTGGATCGGGTGGATTTGATGTATTTTTCGATCCAGGCAATTTGATGGAAATAGCCAATATTGGTCGAGAAGGCACTTCCAGCACATACATAAGTGAGCCGTCAAAAATGGTCTTTCGAATGTCATTTTTACCTATCGATTTTATGGCTTTTTCTGGCGTAGTTTGACGTGCTGATTGCAACGGTACCATTGGATCGGGTGGATTTGATGTATTTTTCGATTCAGCCCAATTTGATGAAAATAGCCGCTATTGGTCGAGAAGGCACTTCCAGCACATACATAGATCCGTCAAAAATGGTCTTTTGAATGTCATTTTTACCTATCGATTTTATGGCTTTTTCTGGCGTAGTTTGACGTGCTGATTGCAACGGTACCATTGGATCGGGTGGATTTGATGTATTTTTCGATTCAGCCCAAATTGATGGAAAAAGCCAATATTGACCGGAAATGCATTTTTACTGCATACATAAGTGAGCCGTCAAAAATGGTCTTTTGAATGTCATTTTTACCTATCGATTTTATGGCTTTTTCTGGCGTAGTTTGACGTGCTGATTGCAACGGTACCATTGGATCGGGTGGATTTGATGTATTTTTCGATTCAGCCCAATTTGATTGAAATAGCAAATATTGACCGAAAATGCATTTTTACTGTGTACATAAGTGAGCCGTCACAAATGGTCTTTTGAATGTCATTTTTACCTATCGATTTTATGGCTTTTTCTGGCGTAGTTTGACGTGCTGATTGCAACGGTAGCATTGGATTGGGTGGATTTGATGTATTTTTCGACTCAGCCCAATTTGATGGAAAAAGCTGCTATTGGTCGAGAAGGCATTTCCATAAGGGAGCAATCAAAAATGGTCTTTTGAATGTCATTTTTACCTATCGATCTTATGGCTTTTTCTGGCGTAGTTTGACGTGCTGATTGCAACGGTACCATTGGATCGGGTGGATTTGATGTATTTTTCAACTCAGCCCAATTTGATGGAAAAAGTCAATATTGACTGAAAATGCATTTCTACCGCACACATCAGTAAACCGTCAAAAATGGTCTTTTGAATGTCATTTTTACCTATCGATTTTATGGCTTTTTCTGGCGTAGTTTGACGTGCTGATTGCAACGGTAGCATTGGATCGGGTGGATTTGATGTATTTTTCGACTCAGCCCAATTTGATGGAAAAAGCCGCTATTGGTCGAGAAGGCACTTCCATAAGGGAGCCATCAAAAATGGTCTTTTGAATGTCATTTTTACCTATCGATTTTATGGCTTTTTCTGGCGTAGTTTGACGTGCTGATTGCAACTGTACCATTGGATTGGGTGGATTTGATGTATTTTTCGATCCAGGCAATTTGATGGAAATAGCCAATATTGGTCGAGAAGGCACTTCCAGCACATACATAAGTGAGCCGTCAAAAATGGTCTTTCGAATGTCATTTTTACCTATCGATTTTATGGCTTTTTCTGGCGTAGTTTGACGTGCTGATTGCAACGGTACCATTGGATCGGGTGGATTTGATGTATTTTTCGATTCAGCCCAATTTGATGAAAATAGCCGCTATTGGTCGAGAAGGCACTTCCAGCACATACATAGATCCGTCAAAAATGGTCTTTTGAATGTCATTTTTACCTATCGATTTTATGGCTTTTTCTGGCGTAGTTTGACGTGCTGATTGCAACGGTACCATTGGATCGGGTGGATTTGATGTATTTTTCGATTCAGCCCAAATTGATGGAAAAAGCCAATATTGACCGGAAATGCATTTTTACTGCATACATAAGTGAGCCGTCAAAAATGGTCTTTTGAATGTCATTTTTACCTATCGATTTTATGGCTTTTTCTGGCGTAGTTTGACGTGCTGATTGCAACGGTACCATTGGATCGGGTGGATTTGATGTATTTTTCGATTCAGCCCAATTTGATTGAAATAGCAAATATTGACCGAAAATGCATTTTTACTGTGTACATAAGTGAGCCGTCACAAATGGTCTTTTGAATGTCATTTTTACCTATCGATTTTATGGCTTTTTCTGGCGTAGTTTGACGTGCTGATTGCAACGGTAGCATTGGATTGGGTGGATTTGATGTATTTTTCGACTCAGCCCAATTTGATGGAAAAAGCTGCTATTGGTCGAGAAGGCATTTCCATAAGGGAGCAATCAAAAATGGTCTTTTGAATGTCATTTTTACCTATCGATCTTATGGCTTTTTCTGGCGTAGTTTGACGTGCTGATTGCAACGGTACCATTGGATCGGGTGGATTTGATGTATTTTTCAACTCAGCCCAATTTGATGGAAAAAGTCAATATTGACTGAAAATGCATTTCTACCGCACACATCAGTAAACCGTCAAAAATGGTCTTTTGAATGTCATTTTTACCTATCGATTTTATGGCTTTTTCTGGCGTAGTTTGACGTGCTGATTGCAACGGTAGCATTGGATCGGGTGGATTTGATGTATTTTTCGACTCAGCCCAATTTGATGGAAAAAGCCGCTATTGGTCGAGAAGGCACTTCCATAAGGGAGCCATCAAAAATGGTCTTTTGAATGTCATTTTTACCTATCGATTTTATGGCTTTTTCTGGCGTAGTTTGACGTGCTGATTGCAACTGTACCATTGGATTGGGTGGATTTGATGTATTTTTCGATTCAGCCCAATTTGATGGAAATAGCCGCTATTGGTCGAGAAGGCACTTCCAGCACATACATAAGTGAGCCGTCACAAATGGTCTTTTGAATGTCATTTTTACCTATCGATTTTATGGCTTTTTCTGGTCTAGTTTGATGTGCTGATTGCAACGGTGCCATTGGATCGGTTGGATTTGATGTATTTTTCGATTCAGCCCAATTTGAGGAAAATAGCTGCTATTGGTCGAAAAGGCACTTCAAGCACATACATAAGTGAGCCATCAAAAATGGTCTTTTGAATGTCATTTTTACCTATCGATTTTAATGGCTTTTTCTGGCGTAGTTTGATGTGCTGATTGCAACGGTGCCATTGGATCGGGTGGATTTGATGTATTTTTCGACTCAGCCCAATTTGATGAAAATAGCCGCTATTGGTCGAGAGGGCACTTAAAGCACATACATAAGTGAGCCGTCAAAAATGGGTTTTGAATGTCATTTTTACCTATCGATTTTATGGCTTTTTCTGGCGTAATTTGACGTGCTGCTTGCAACGGTACCAATGGATCGGGTGGATTTGATGTATTTTTCGATTCAGCCCAATTTGATGGAAATAGCCAATATTGACCGAAAATGCATTTGTACCGCATACATAAGTGAGCCGTCAAAAATGGTCTTATGAATGTCATTTTTACCTATCGATTTTATGGCTTTTTCTGGCGTAGTTTGACGTGCTGATTGCAGCGGTACCATAGGATCGGGTGGATTTGATGTTTTTTTCCGATTCAGCCCAATTTGATGAAAATAGCCGCTATTGGTCGAGAAGGCACTTCCAGCACATACATAGATCCGTCAAAAATGGTCTTTTGATTGTCATTTTTACCTATCGATTTTATGGCTTTTTCTGGCGTAGTTTGACGTGCTGATTGCAACGGTAGCATTGGATCGGGTGGATTTGATGTATTTTTCGATTCAGCCCAAATTGATGGAAAAAGCCAATATTGACCGAAAATGCAATTTTACTGCATGCATAAGTGAGCCGTCAAAAATGGTCTTTTAAATGTCATTTTTACCTATCGATTTTATGGCTTTTTCTGGCGTAGTTTGACGTGCTGATTGCAACGGTACCATTGGATCGGGTGGATTTGATGTATTTTTCGATTCAGCCCAATTTGATTGAAATAGCAAATATTGACCGAAAATGCATTTTTACTGCGTACATAAGTGAGCCGTCACAAATGGTCTTTTGAATGTCATTTTACCTATCGATTTTATGGCTTTTTCTGGCGTAGTTTGACGTGCTGATTGCAACGGTACCATTGGATCGGGTGGATTTGATGTATTTTTCGATTCAGCCCAATTTGATGAAAATAGCTGCTATTGGTCGAGAAGGCACTTCCAGCACATACATAAGTGAGCTGTCACAAATGGTATTTTGAATGTCATTTTTACCTATCGATTTTATGGCTTTTTCTGGCGTAGTTTGACGTGCTGATTGCAACGGTACCATTGGATCGGGTGGATTTGATGTATTTTTCGATTGAGCCCAATTTGATGAAAATAGCCGCTATTGGTCGAGAAGGCACTTCCAGCACATACATAGATCCGTCAAAAATGGTCTTTTGAATGTCATTTTTACCTATCGATTTTATGGCTTTTTCTGGCGTAGTTTGACGTGCTGATTGCAACGGTACCATTGGATCGGGTGGATTTGATGTATTTTTCGATTCAGCCCAAATTGATGGAAAAAGCCAATATTGACCGAAAATGCATTTTTACTGCATGCATAAGTGAGCCGTCAAAAATGGTCTTTTGAATGTCATTTTTACCTATCGATTTTATGGCTTTTTCTGGCGTAATTTGACGTGCTGATTGCAACGGTACCATTGGATCGGGTGGATTTGATGTATTTTTCGATTCAGCCCAATTTGATTGAAATAGCAAATATTGACCGAAAATGCATTTTTACTGTGTACATTAGTGAGCCGTCACAAATGGTCTTTTGAATGTCATTTTTACCTATCGATTTTATGGCTTTTTCTGGCGTAGTTTGACGTGCTGATTGCAACGGTAGCATTGGATCGGGTGGATTTGATGTATTTTTCGACTCAGCCCAATTTGATGAAAATAGCTGCTATTAGTCGAGAAGGCACTTCCAGCACATACATAAGTGAGCTGTCACAAATGGTATTTTGAATGTCATTTTTACCTATCGATTTTATGGCTTTTTCTGGCGTAGTTTGACGTGCTGATTGCAACGGTACCATTGGATCGGGTGGATTTGATGTATTTTTCGATTCAGCCCAGTTTGAGGAAAATAGCTACTAATGGTCGAGAAGGCACTTCCAGCACATACATAAGTGAGCCGTCAAAAATGGTCTTTTGAATGTCATTTTTACCTATCGATTTTATGGCTTTTTCTGGCGTAGTTTGACGTGCTGATTGCAACGGTACCATTGGATCGGGTGGATTTGATGTATTTTTCGACTCAGCCCAATTTGATGAAAATAGCTGCTATTGGTCGAGAAGGCACTTCCAGCACATACATAAGTGAGCTGTCACAAATGGTGTTTTGAATGTCATTTTTACCTATCGATTTTATGGCTTTTTCTGGCGTAGTTTGACGTGCTGATTGCAACGGTACCATTGGATTGGGCGGATTTGATGTATTTTTCGATTCAGCCCAATTTGATGAAAATAGCCGCTATTGGTCGAGAAGGCACTTCCAGCACATACATAGATCTGTCAAAAATGGTCTTTTGAATGTCATTTTTACCTATCGATTTTATGGCTTTTTCTGGCGTAGTTTGACGTGCTGATTGCAACGGTACCATTGGATTGGGTGGATTTGATGTATTTTTCGATTCAGCCCAATTTGATTGAAATAGCAAATATTGACCGAAAATGCATTTTTACTGCGTACATGAGTGAGCTGTCACAAATGGTCTTTTGAATGTCATTTTTACCTATCGATTTTATGGCTTTTTCTGGCGTAGTTTGACGTGCTGATTGCAACGGTACCATTGGATCGGGTGGATTTGATGTATTTTTCGACTCAGCCCAATTTGATGAAAATAGCTGCTATTGGTCGAGAAGGCACTTCCAGCACATACATAAGTGAGCTGTCACAAATGGTATTTTGAATGTCATTTTTACCTATCGATTTTATGGCTTTTTCTGGCGTAGTTTGACGTGCTGATTGCAACGGTACCATTGGATCGGGTGGATTTGATGTATTTTTCGATTCAGCCCAGTTTGAGGAAAATAGCTACTAATGGTCGAGAAGGCACTTCCAGCACATACATAAGTGAGCCGTCAAAAATGGTCTTTTGAATGTCATTTTTACCTATCGATTTTATTGCTTTTTCTGGCATAATTTGACGTGCTGATTGCAACAGTACCATTGGATCGGGTGGATTTGATGTATTTTTCGACTCAGCCCAATTTGATGGAAAAAGCCGCTATTGGTCGAGAAGGCACTTCCATAAGGGAGCCATCAAAAATGGTCTTTTGAATGTCATTTTTACCTATCGATTTTATGGCTTTTTCTGGCGTAGTTTGACGTGCTGATTGCAACGGTAGCATTGGATCGGGTGGATTTGATGTATTTTTCGACTCAGCCCAATTTGATGGAAAAAGCCGCTATTGGTCGAGAAGGCACTTCCATGAGGGAGCCATCAAAAATGGTCTTTTGAATGTCATTTTTACCTATCGATTTTATGGCTTTTTCTGGCGTAGTTTGACGTGCTGATTGCAACGGTAGCATTGGATCGGGTGGATTTGATGTATTTTTCGACTAAGCCCAATTTGATGGAAAAAGCCGCTATTGGTCGAGAAGGCACTTCCATGAGGGAGCCATCAAAAATGGTCTTTTGAATGTCATTTTTACCTATCGATTTTATGGCTTTTTCTGGCGTAGTTTGACGTGCTGATTGCAACGGTAGCATTGGATCGGGTGGATTTGATGTATTTTTCGACTCAGCCCAATTTGATGAAAATAGCCGCTATTGGTCGAGAAGGCACTTCCAGCACATACATAAGTGAGCCGTCAAAAATGGTCTTTTGAATGTCATTTTTACCTATCGATTTTATGGCTTTTTCTGGCGTAGTTTGACGTGCTGATTGCAACGGTACCATTGGATCGGGTGGATTTGATGTATTTTTCGATTCAGCCCAATTTGATGGAAATAGCCGCTATTGGTCGAGAAGGCACTTCCAGCACATACATAAGTGAGCCGTCAAAAATGGTCTTTTGAATGTCATTTTTACCTATCGATTTTATGGCTTTTTCTGGCGTAGTTTGATGTGCTGATTGCAACGGTGCCATTGGATCGGTTGGATTTGATGTATTTTTCGACTCAGCCCAATTTGATGAAAATAGCTGCTATTGGTCGAGAAGGCACTTAAAGCACATACATAAGTGAGCCATCAAAAATGGTCTTTTGAATGTCATTTTTACCTATCGATTTTATGGCTTTTTCTGGCGTAGTTTGATGTGCTGATTGCAACGGTGCCATTGGATCGGGTGGATTTGATGTATTTTTCGATTCAGCCCAATTTGATGAAAATAGCCGCTATTGGTCCAGAAGGCACTTCCAGCAAATACAAAAGTGAGCCATCAAAAATGGTCTTTTGAATGTCATTTTCACCTATCGATTTTATGGCTTTTTCTGGTGTAATTTGACGTGCTGCTTGCAACGGTACCATTGGATCGGGTGGATTTGATGTATTTTTCGATTCAGCCCAATTTGATGAAAATAGCCAATATTGACCGAAAATGCATTTTTACCGCATACATAAGTGAGCCATCAAAAATGGTCTCTTGAATGTCATTTTTACCTATCGATTTTATGGCTTTTTCTGGCGTAGTTTGACGTTCTGATTGCAATGGTACCATTGGATAGGGTGGATTTGATGTATTTTTTGATTCAGCCCAATTTGATGAAAATAGCCGCTATTGGTCGAAAAGGCACTTCCAGCACATACATAAGTGAGCCGTCAAAAATGGTCTTTTGAATGTCATTTTTACCTATCGATTTTATTGCTTTTTCTGGCGTAGTTTGACGTGCTGATTGCAACGGTACCATTGGATCGGGTGGATTCGATGTATTTCTCGATTCAGCCCAATTTGATGGAAATAGCCAATATTGACCGAAAATGCATTTTTACCGTATACATAAGTAAGCCGTCAAAAATGGTCTTTTGAATGTCATTTTTACCTATCGATTTTATTGCTTTTTCTTGCGTAGTTTGACGTGCTGATTGCATCGGTACCATTGGATCGGGTGGATTTGATGTATTTTTCGATTCAGCCCAATTTGATGAAAATAGCCACTATTGGTCGAGAAGGCACTTCCAGCACATATATAAGTGAGCCGTCAAAAATGGTCTTTCGAATGTCATTTTTATCTATCGATTTTATGGCTTTTTCTGGCGTAGTTTGACGTGCTGATTGCAACGATACCATTGGATCGGGTGGATTTGATGTATTTTTCGATTCAGCCCAATTTGATGAAAATAGCCGCTATTGGTCGAGAAGGCACTTCCAGCACATACATAGAGCCGTCAAAAATGGTCTTTTGAATGTCATTTTTACCTATCGATTTTATGGCTTTTTCTGGCGTAGTTTGACGTGCTGATTGCAACGGTACCATTGGATTGGGTGGATTTGATGTATTTTTCGATTCAGCCCAAATTGATGGAAATAGCCAATATTGACCGAAAATGCATTTTTACTACATACATAAGTTAGCCGTCAAAAATGGTCTTTTGAATGTCATTTTTACCTATCGATTTTATGGCTTTTTCTGGCGTAGTTTGACGTGCTGATAGCAACAGTACCATTGGAACAGGTGGATTTGATGTATTTTTCGATTCAGCCAAAATTGATGGAAATAGCCAATATTGATCAAAAATGCATTTTTACCGCATGCATAAGTGAGCCGTCACAAATGGTCTTTTGAAAGTCATTTTTACCTATCGATTTCATGGCTTTTTCTGGCGTAGTTTGACATGCTGATTGCAACGGTACCATTGGATCAGGTGTAATTGATGTATTTTTCGATTCAGCCCAATTTGATGGAAAAAGCCAATATTGACCGAAAATGCATTTTTACCGCATCCATAAGTGAGCCATCAAAAATGGTCTTTTGAATGTCATTTTTACCTATCGATTTTATGTCTTTTTCTGGCGTAGTTTGACGTGCTGATTGCAACAGTACCATTGGATCGGGTGGATTTGATGTATTTTTCGACTCAGCCCAATTTGATGGAAATAGCCAATATTGACCGAAAATGCATTTTTACCACATACATAAGTGAGCCGTCACAAATGGTCTTTTGAATGTCATTTTTACCTATCGATTTTATGGCTTTTTCTGGCGTAGTTTGACGTGCTGATTGCAACGGTACCATTGGATCGGGTGGATTTGATGTATTTTTCAATTCAGCCCAATTTGATGAAAATAGCCAATATTGACCGAAAATGCATTTTTAACGGTTACATAAGTGAGCTGTCACAAATGGTCTTTTGAATGTCATTTTTACCTATCGATTTTATGGCTTTTTCTGGCGTAGTTTGACGTGATGATTGCAACGGTACTATTGGATCGGGTGGATTTGATGTATTTTTCGATTCAGCCCAATTTGATGAAAATAGCTGCTATTGGTCGAGAAGGAACTTTCAGCACATACATAAGTGAGCCGTCAAAAATGGTATTTTGAATGTTATTTTTACCTATCGATTTTATGGCTTTTTCTGGCGTAGTTTGACGTGATGATTGCAACGGTACCATTGGATCGGGTGGATTTGATGTATTTTTCGATTCAGCCCAATTTGATGGAAAAAGCCACTATTGGTCGAGAAGGCACTTCCATAAGGGAGCCATCAAAAATCGTCTTTTGAATGTCATTTTTACCTATTGATTTCATGGCTTTTTCTGGCGTAGTTTGATGTGCTGATTGCAACGGTACCATTGGATCGGGTGGATTTGATGTATTTTTTAACTCAGCCCAATTTGATGGAAAAAGCCGCTATTGGTCGAGAAGGCACTTCCATAAGGGAGCCATCAAAAATGGTCTTTTGAATGTCATTTTTACCTATCGATTTTATGGCCTTTTCTGGCGTAGTTTGACGTGCAGATTGCAACGGTACCATTGGATCGGGTGGATTTGATGTATTTTTCGACTCAGCCCAATTTGATGGAAAAAGCCGCTATTGGTCGAGAAGGCACTTCCATAAGGGAGCCATCAAAAATGGTGTTTTGAATGTCATTTTTACCTATCGATTTTATGGCTTTTTCTGGCGTAGTTTGACGTGCTGATTGCAACGGTACCATTGGATCGGGTGGATTGATGAATTTTTCGACTCAGCCCAATTTGATGGAAAAAGCCGCTATTGGTCGAGAAGGCACTTCCATAAGGGAGCCATCAAAAATGGTCATTTGAATGTCATTTTTACCTATCGATTTTATAGCTTTTTCGGGCGTAGTTTGACGTGCTGATTGCAACGGTACCATTGGATCGGGTGGATTTGATGTATTTTTCGACTCAGCCCAATTTGATGGAAAAAGCCGCTATTGGTCGTGAAGGCACTTCCAGCACATACATAAGTGAGCTGTCAAAAATGGTCTTCTGAATGTTATTTTTACCTATCGATTTTATGGCTTTTTCTGGCGTAGTTTGACGTGCTGATTGCATCGGTACCATTGGATCGGGTGGATTTGATGTATTTTTCGATTCAGCCCAATTTGATGAAAATAACCGCTATTGGTCGAAAAGGAACTTCCAGCACATACATAAGTGAGCCGTCAAAAATGGTCTTTTGAATGTCATTTTTTACGTATCGATTTTATGGCTTTTTCTGGCGTAGTTTGACGTGCTGATAGCAACGGTACCATTGGATCGGGTGGATTTGATGTATTGTTCGACTCAGCCCAATTTGATGAAAATAGCTGCTATTGGTCGAGAAGGCACTTCCATAAGGGAGCCATCAAAAATGGTCTTTTGAAGGTCATTTTTACCTATCGATTTTATGGCTTTTTCTGGCGTAGTTTGACGTGCTGATTGCAACGGTACCATTGGATCGGGTGGATTTGATGTACTTTTCGATTCAGCCCAATTTGATGAAAATAGCCGCTATTGGTCGAAAAGGAACTTCCAGCACATACATAAGTGAGCCGTCAAAAATGGTCTTTTGAATGTCATTTTTTACCTATCGATTTTATGGCTTTTTCTGGCGTAGTTTGACGTGCTGATAGCAACGGTACCATTGGATCGGGTGGATTTGATGTATTGTTCGACTCAGCCCAATTTGATGAAAATAGCTGCTATTGGTCGAGAAGGCACTTCCATAAGGGAGCCATCAAAAATGGTCTTTTGAAGTTCATTTTTACCTATCGATTTTATGGCTTTTTCTGGCGTAGTTTGACGTGATGATTGCAACGGTACCATTGGATCGGGTGGATTTGATGTATTTTTCGATTCAGCCCAATTTGATGGAAAAAGCCACTATTGGTCGAGAAGGCACTTCCATAAGGGAGCCATCAAAAATCGTCTTTTGAATGTCATTTTTACCTATCGATTTTATGGCTTTTTCTGGCGTAGTTTGACGTGCTGATTGCAACAGTAACATTGGATCGGGTGGATTTGATGTATTTTTCGATTCAGCCCAAATTGATGGAAATAGCCAATATTGACCGAAAATGCATTTTTACTGCATACATAAGTTAGCCGTCAAAAATGGTCTTTTGAATGTCATTTTTACCTATCGATTTTATGGCTTTTTCTGGCGTAGTTTGACGTGCTGATAGCAACAGTACCATTGGAACAGGTGGATTTGATGTATTTTTCGATTCAGCCAAAATTGATGGAAATAGCCAATATTGATCAAAAATGCATTTTTACCGCATGCATAAGTGAGCCGTCACAAATGGTCTTTTGAAAGTCATTTTTACCTATCGATTTCATGGCTTTTTCTGGCGTAGTTTGATATGCTGATTGCAACGGTACCATTGGATCAGGTGGAATTGATGTATTTTTCGATTCAGCCCAATTTGATGGAAAAAGCCAATATTGACCGAAAATGCATTTTTACCGCATCCATAAGTGAGCCATCAAAAATGGTCTTTTGAATGTCATTTTTACCTATCGATTTTATGTCTTTTTCTGGCGTAGTTTGACGTGCTGATTGCAACAGTACCATTGGATCGGGTGGATTTGATGTATTTTTCGACTCAGCCCAATTTGATGGAAATAGCCAATATTGACCGAAAATGCATTTTTACCACATACATAAGTGAGCCGTCACAAATGGTTTTTTGAATGTCATTTTTACCTATCGATTTTATGGCTTTTTCTGGCGTAGTTTGAGGTGCTGATTGCAACGGTACCATTGGATCGGGTGGATTTGATGTATTTTTCAATTCAGCCCAATTTGATGAAAATAGCCAATATTGACCGAAAATGCATTTTTAACGGTTACATAAGTGAGCTGTCACAAATGGTCTTTTGAATGTCATTTTTACCTATCGATTTTATGGCTTTTTCTGGCGTAGTTTGACGTGCTGATTGCAACGGTACCATTGGATCGGGTGGATTTGATGTATTTTTCGACTCAGCCCAATTTGATGGAAAAAGCCGCTATTGGTCGTGAAGGCACTTCCTGCACATACATAAGTGAGCTGTCAAAAATGGTCTTCTGAATGTTATTTTTACCTATCGATTTTATGGCTTTTTCTGGCGTAGTTTGACGTGCTGATTGCATCGGTACCATTGGATCGGGTGGATTTGATGTATTTTTCGATTCAGCCCAATTTGATGAAAATAACCGCTATTGGTCGAAAAGGAACTTCCAGCACATACATAAGTGAGCTGTCAAAAATGGTCTTTTGAATGTCATTTTTTACGTATCGATTTTATGGCTTTTTCTGGCGTAGTTTGACGTGCTGATAGCAACGGTACCATTGGATCGGGTGGATTTGATGTATTGTTCGACTCAGCCCAATTTGATGAAAATAGCTGCTATTGGTCGAGAAGGCACTTCCATAAGGGAGCCATCAAAAATGGTCTTTTGAAGGTCATTTTTACCTATCGATTTTATGGCTTTTTCTGGCGTAGTTTGATGTGCTGATTGCAACGGTACCATTGGATCGGGTGGATTTGATGTATTTTTCGATTCAGCCCAATTTGATGGAAAAAGCCACTATTGGTCGAGAAGGCACTTCCATAAGGGAGCCATCAAAAATCGTCTTTTGAATGTCATTTTTACCTATTGATTTCATGGCTTTTTCTGGCGTAGTTTGATGTGCTGATTGCAACGGTACCATTGGATCGGGTGGATTTTATGTATTTTTCGACTCAGCCCAATTTGATGGAAAAAGCCGCTATTGGTCGAGAAGGCATTTCTATAAGGGAGCCATCAAAAATGGTCTTTTGAATGTCATTTTTACCTATCGATTTTATGGGTTTTCTGGCGTGGTTTGACGTGCGGATTGCAACGGTACCATTGGATCGGGTGGATTTGATGTATTTTTCGACTCAGCCCAATTTGATGGAAAAAGCCGCTATTGGTCGAGAAGGCACTTCCATAAGGGAGCCATCAAAAATGGTCTTTTGAATGTCATTTTTACCTATCGATTTTATGTCTTTTTCTGGCATAGTTTGACGTGCTGATTGCAACGGTAGCATTGGATCGGGTGGATTTGATGTATTTTTCGACTCAGCCCAATTTGATGGAAAAAGCCGCTATTGGTCGAGAAGGCACTTCCATAAGGGAGCCATCAAAAATGGTCTTTTGAATGTCATTTTTACCTATCGATTTTATGGCTTTTTCTGGCGTAGTTTGACGTGCTGATTGCAACGGTAGCATTGGATCGGGTGGATTTGATGTATTTTTCGACTCAGCCCGATTTGATGGAAAAAGCCGCTATTGGTCGAGAAGGCACTTCCATAAGGGAGCCATCAAAAATGGTCTTTTGAATGTCATTTTTACCTATCGATTTTATGGCTTTTTCTGGCATAGTTTGACGTGCTGATTGCAACGGTACCATTGGATCGGGTGGATTTGATGTATTTTTCGACTCAGCCCAATTTGATGGAAAAAGCTGCTATTGGTTGAGAAGGCACTTCCATAAGGAAGCCATCAAAAATGGTCTTTTGAATGTCATTTTTACCTATCAATTTTATGGCTTTATCTGGCGTAGTTTGACGTGCTGATTGCAACGGTAGCATTGGATTGGGTGGATTTGATGTATTTTTCGACTCAGCCCAATTTGATGGAAAAAGCTGCTATTGGTCCAGAAGGCACTTCCATAAGGGGCCATCAAAAATGGTCTTTTGAATGTCATTTTTACCTATCGATTTTATGGCTTTTTCTGGCGTAGTTTGACGTGCTGATTGCAACGGTACCATTGGATCGGGTGGATTTGATGTATTTTTCGACTCACCCCATTTTGATAGAAAAAGCCGCTATTGGTCGAGAAGGCACTTCCATGAGGGAGCCATCAAAAATGGTCCTTTCAATGTCATTTTTACCTATCGATTTTATGGCTTTTTCTGGCGTTTTTGACGTGCTGATTGCAACGGTACCATTGAATCAGGTGGATTTGATGTATTTTTCGACTCAGCCCAATTTGATGGAAAAAGCCGCTATTGGTCGACAAGGCACTTCCATAAGGGAGCCATCAAAAATGGTCTTTTGAATGTCATTTTTACCTATCGATTTTCTGGCTTTTTCTGGCGTAGTTTGATGTGCTGATTGCAACGGTACCATTGGATCGGGTGGATTTGATGTATTTTTCCACTCAGCCCAATTTGATGGAAAAAGCCGCTATTGGTCTAGAAGGCACTTCCATAAGGGAGCCATCAAAAATGGTCTTTTGAATGTCATTTTTACCTATCGATTTTATGGCTTTTTCTGGCGTAGTTTGACGTGCTGATTGCAACGGTAGCATTGGATCGGGTGGATTTGATGTATTTTTCGACTCAGCCCAATTTGATGGAAAAAGCCGCTATTGGTCGAGAAGGCACTTCCATAAGGGAGCAATCAAAAATGGTCTTTTGAATGTCATTTTTACCTATCGATTTTATGGCTTTTTCTGGAGTAGTTTGACGTGCTGATTGCAACGGTACCATTGGATCGGGTGGATTTGATGTATTTTTCAACTCAGCCCAATTTGATGGAACAAGCCGCTATTGGTCGAGAAGGCACTTCCATAAGGGAGCCATCAAAAATGGTCTTTTGAATGTCATTTTTACCTATCGATTTTATGGCTTTTTCTGGCGTAGTTTGACGTGCTGATTGCAACGGTACCATTGGATCGGGTGGATTTGATGTATTTTTCGACTCAGCCCAATTTGATGGAAAAAGCCGCAATAGGTCGAGAAGGCACTTCCATAAGGGAGCCATCAAAAATGGTCTTTTGAATGTCATTTTCACCTATCGATTTTTTGCTTTATCTGGCGTAGTTTGACGTGCTGATTGCAACGGTACCATTGGACCGGGTGGATTTGATGTATTTTTCGACTCAGCCCAATTTGATGGAAAAAGCCGCTATTGGTCGAGAAGTCACTTCCATGAGGGGCCATCAAAAATGGTCTTTTGAATGTCATTTTTACCTATCGATTTTATGGCTTTTTCTGGCGTAGTTTGACGTGCTGATTGCAACGGTACCATTGGATCGGGTAGATTTGATGTATTTTTCGACTCAGCCCAATTTGATGGAAAAAGCCGCTATTGGTCGAGAAGGCACTTCCATGAGGGAGCCATCAAAAATGGTCTTTTGAATATCATTTTTACCTATCGATTTTATGGCTTTTTCTGGCGTAGTTTGACGTGCTGATTGCAACGGTAGCATTGGGTCGGGTGTATTTGATGTATTTTCCGACCCAGCCCAATTTGATGGAAAAAGCCGCTATTGGTCGAGAAGTAACTTCCATAAGGGAGCCATCAAAAATGGTCTTTTGAATGTCATTTTTACCTATCGATTTTATGGCTTTTTCTGGCGTAGTTTGACGTGCTGATTGCAACGGTACCATTGGATCGGGTGGATTTGATGTATTTTTCGACTCAGCCCAATTTGATGGAAAAAGCCGCTATTGGTCGTGAAGGCACTTCCATAAGGGAGCCACCAAAAATGGTCTTTTGAATGTCATTTTTACCTATCGATTTTATGTCTTTTTCTGGCGTAGTTTGACGTGCTGATTGCAACGGTAGCATTGGATCAGGTGGATTCGATGTATTTTTCGACTCAACCCAATTTGATGGAAAAAGCCGCTATTGGTCGAGAAGGCACTTCCATAAGGGAGCCATCAAAAATGGTCTTTTGAATGTCATTTTTACCTATCGATTTTATGGCTTTTTCTGGCGTAGTTTGACGTGCTGATTGCAACGGTACCATTGGATCGGGTGGATTTGATGTATTTTTCGACTCAGCCCAATTTGATGGAAAAAGCCGCTATTGGTCGAAAAGGCACTTCCATAAGGGAGCCATCAAAAATGGTCTTTTGAATGTCATTTTTACTTATCGATTTTATGGCTTTTTCTGGCGTAGTTTGACGTGCTTATTGCAACGGTACCATTGGATCGGTTGGATTTGATGTATTTTTCGACTCAGCCCAATTTGGTGGAAAAAGCCGCTATTGGTCAAGAAGGCACTTCCATAAGGGAGC
The DNA here is from genome assembly GCA_963457665.1 of Thysanoteuthis rhombus. Taxonomy (NCBI): domain Eukaryota; kingdom Metazoa; phylum Mollusca; class Cephalopoda; order Oegopsida; family Thysanoteuthidae; genus Thysanoteuthis; species Thysanoteuthis major. The sequence continues at coordinate 34,459 of CAUOPZ010000006.1, read as the reverse complement.
CATCAAAAATGGTCTTTTGATTGTCATTTTTACCTATCGATTTTATGGCTTTTTCTGGCGTAGTTTGACGTGCTGATTGCAACGGTACCATTGGATCGGGTGGATTTGATGTATTTTTCGACTCAGCCCAATTTGATGGAAAAAGCCGCTATTGGTCGAGAAGGCACTTCCATAAGGGAGCCATCAAAAATGGTCTTTTGAATGTCATTTTTACCTATCGATTTTATGGCTTTTTCTTGCATAGTTTGACGTGCTGATTGCAACGGTACCATTGGATCGGGTGGATTTGATGTATTTTCCGACTCAGCCCAATTTGATTGAAAAAGCTGCTATTGGTCGAGAAGGCACTTCCATAAGGGAGCCATCAAAAATGGTCTTTTGAATGTCATTTTTACCTATCGATTTTATGGCTTTTTCTGGCGTAGTTTGACATGCTGATTGCAACGGTACAATTGGATCGGGTGGATTTGATGTATTTTTCGACTCAGTCCAATTTGACGGAAATAGCTAATATTGACCGAAAATGCATTTTTACAGCACACATCAGTAAGCCATCAAAAATGGTCTTTTGAATGTCATTTTTACCTATCGATTTTATGGCTTTTTCTGGCGCAGTTTGACGTGCTGATTGCAACGGTACCATTGGATCGGGTGGATTTAGTGTATTATTTGACTCAGCCCAATTTGATGGAAAAAGTCAATATCGACCAAAAATGCATTTCTACTGCACACATCAGTATCCCGTCAAAAATGGTCTTTTGAATGTCATTTTTACCTATTGATTTTATGGCTTTTTTTGGCGTAGTTTGACGTGCTGATTGCAACGTTACCATTGGATCGGGTGGATTTGATGTATTTTTCGACTCAGCCCAATTTGATGGAAAAAGCCGCTATTGGTCGAGAAGGCACTTCCATAAGGAAGCCATCAAAAATGGTATTTGAATGTCATTTTTACCTATCGATTTTATGGCTTTTTCTGGCGTAGTTTGACGTGCTGATTGCCACGGTACCATTGGATCGGGTGGGTTTGATGTATTTTTCGACTCAGCCCAATTTGATGGAAAAAGCTGCTATTGGTTAAGAAGTCACTTCCATAAGGGAGCCATCAAAAATGGTCTTTTGAATGTCATTTTTACCTATCGATTTTATGGCTTTTTCAGGCGTAGTTTGACGTGCCGATTGCAACGGTACCATTGGATCGGGTGGATTTGATGTATTTTTCGACTCAGCCCAATTTAAATGGAAATAGCCAATTTTGACCGAAAATGCATTTTTACCCCACACATCAGTAAGCTGTCAAAAATGGTCTCTTGAATGTCATTTTTACCTATTTATTTTATGGCTTTTTCTAGCGTAGTTTGACGTGCTGATTGCAACGGGACCATTGGATCGGGTGGATTTGATGTATTTTTCGACTCAGCCCAATTTGATGGAAAAAGCCGCTATTGGTCGAGAAGGCACTTCCATAAGGGAGCCATCAAAGATGGTCTTTTGAATGTCATTTTTACCTATCGATTTTATGGCTTTATCTGGCGTAGTTTGACGTGCTGATTGCAACGGTACCATTGGATCGGGTGGATTTGATGTATTTTTCGACTCAGCCCAATTTGATGGAAATAGCCAATTTTGACCGAAAATGCATTTCTACCGCACACATCAGTAAGCCGTCAAAAATGGTGTCTTGAAGGTCATTTTTACCTATTGATTTTATGGCTTTTTCTGGCGTAGTTTGACGTGCTGATTGCAACGGGACCATTGGATCGGGTTGATTTGATGTATTTTTCGACTCAGCCCAATTTGATGGAAAAAGCCGCTATTGGTCGAGAAGGCACTTCCATAAAGGAGCCATCAAAAATGGTCTTTTGAATGTCATTTTTACCTATCGATTTTATGGCTTTTTCTGGCGTAGTTTGACGTGCTGATTGCAAAGGTACCATTGGATCGGGTGGATTTGATGTATTTTTCGACTCAGCCCAATTTGATGGAAAAAGCCGCTATTGGTCGACAAGGCACTTCCATAAGGGAGCCATCAAAAATGGTCTTTTGAATGTCATTTTTACCTATCGATTTTATGGCTTTTTCTGGCGTAGTTTGACGTGCTGATTGCAACGGTACCATTGGATCGGTTGGATTTGATGTATTTTTCGACTCAGCCCAATTTGATGGAAATAGCCAATTTTGACCGAAAATGCATTTCTACCGCACACATCAGTAAGCCGTCAAAAATGGTGTCTTGAAGGTCATTTTTACCTATTGATTTTATGGCTTTTTCTGGCGTAGTTGGACGTGCTGATTCCAACGGGACCATTGGATCGGGTTGATTTGATGTATTTTTCGACTCAGCCCAATTTGATGGAAAAAGCCGCTATTGGTCGAGGAAGCACTTCCATAAAGGAGCCATCAAAAATGGTCTTTTGAATGTCATTTTTACCTATCGATTTTATGGCTTTTTCTGGCGTAGTTTGACGTGCTGATTGCAACAATACCATTGGATCGGGTGGATTTGATGTATTTTTCGACTCAGCCCAATTTGATGGAAAAAGCCGCTATTGGTCAAGAAGGCACTTCCATAAGGGAGCCATCAAAAATGGTCTTTTGAATGTCATTTTTACCTATCGATTTTATGGCTTTTTCTGGCGTAGTTTGACGTGCTGATTGCAACGGTACCATTGGATCGGGTGGATTTGATGTATTTTTCGACTCAGCCCAATTTGATGGAAAAAGCCGCTATTGGTCAAGAAGGCACTTCCATAAGGGAGCCATCAAAAATGGTCTTTTGAATGTCATTTTTACCTATCGATTTTATGTCTTTTTCTGGCGTAGTTTGACGTGCTGATTGCAACTGTACCATTGGATCGGGTGGATTCGATGTATTTTTCGACTCAGCCCAATTTAATGGAAAAAGCCGCTATTGGTCGAGAAGGCACTTCCATAAGGGAGCCATCAAAAATGGTCTTTTGAATGTCATTTTTACCTATCGATTTCATGGCTTTTTCTGGCGTAGTTTGACGTGCTGATTGCAACGGTACCGTTGGATCGGGTGGATTTGATGTATTTTGCGACTCAGCCCAATTTGATGGAAAAAGCTGCTATTGGTCGAGAAGGCATTTCCATAAAGGAGCCATCAAAAATGGTCTTTTGAATGTCATTTTTACCTATCGATTTTATGGCTTTTTCTGGCGTAGTTTGACGTGCTGATTGCAACGGTACCATTGGATCGGGTGGATTTGATGTATTTTTCGACTCAGCCCAATTTGATGGAAAAAGCCGCTATTGGTCGAGAAGGCACTTCCATAAGGGAGCCATCAAAAATGGTCTTTTGAATGTCATTTTTACCTATCGATTTTATGTCTTTTTCTGGCGTAGTTTGACGTGCTGATTGCAACGGTACCATTGGTTCGGGTGGATTTGATGTATTTTTCGACTCAGCCCAATTTGATGGGAATAGCCGATTTTGACTGAAAATGCATTTTTACCGCACACATCAGTAAGCCGTCAAAATTGGTCTTTTGAATGTCATTTTTACCTATCGATTTTATGGCTTTTTCTGGCGTAGTTTGACGTGCTGATTGCAACAGTACCATTGGATCGGGTGCATTTGATGTATTTTTCGACTAAGCCCAATTTGATGGAAAAAGCTGCTATTGGTCGAGAAGGCACTTCCATAAGGGAGCCATCAAAAATGGTCTTTTGAATATCATTTTTACCTATCGATTTTATGGCTTTTTCTGGCGTAGTTTGACGTGCTGATTGCAACGGTACCATTGGATCGGGTGGATTTGATGTATTTATCGACTCAGCCCAATTTGATGGAAAAACCTGCTATTGGTCGAGAAGGCACTTCCATAAGGGAGCCATCAAAAATGGTCTTTTGAATGTCATTTTTTACCCATCGATTTTATGGCTTTTTCTGGCGTAGTTTGACGTGCTGATTGCAACGGTACCATTGGATCGGGTGGATTTGATGTATTTTTCGACTCAGCCCAATTTGATGGAAAAAGCCACTATTGGTCGAGAAGGCACTTCCATAAGGGAGCCATCAAAAATGGTCTTTTGAATGTCATTTTTACCTATCGATTTTATGGCTTTTTCTGGCGTAGTTTGACGTGCTGATTGCAACGGTACCATTGGATCGGGTGGATTTGATGTATTTTTCAACTCAGCCCAATTTGATGGAAGAAGCCGCTATTGGTAGAGAAGGCACTTCCATAAGGGAGCCATCAAAAATGGTCTTTTGAATGTCATTTTTACCTATCGATTTTATGGCTTTTTCTGGCGTAGTTTGACGTGCTGATTGCAAAGGTACCATTGGATTGGGTGGATTTTATGTATTTTTCGACTCAGCCCAATTTGATGGAAAAAGCCGCTATTGGTCGAGAAGGCACTTCCATAAGGGAGCCTTCAAAAATGGTCTTTTGAATGTCATTTTTACCTATCGATTTTATGGCTTTTTCTGGCGTAGTTTGACGTTCTGATTGCAACGGTACCATTGGATCGGGTGGATTTGATGTATTTTTCGACTCAGCCCAATTTGATGGAAAAAGCCGCTATTGGTCGAGAAGGCACTTCCATAAGGAAGCCATCAAAAATGGTCTTTTGAATGTCATTTTTACCTATCGATTTTATGGCTTTTTCTGGCGTAGTTTGACGTGCTGATTGCAACGGTACCATTGGATCGGGTGGATTTGATGTATTTTTCGACTCAGCCCAATTTGATGGGAATAGCCGATTTTGACTGAAAATGCATTTTTACCGCACACATCACTAAGCCGTCAAAATTGGTCTTTTGAATGTCATTTTTACCTATCGATTTTATGGCTTTTTCTGGCGTAGTTTGACGTGCTGATTGCAAAGGTACCATTGGATCGGGTGGATTTGATGTATTTTTTGATTCAGCCCAATTTGATGGAAAAAGCCGCTATTGGTCAAGAAGGCACTTCCATAAGGGAGCCATCAAAAATGGTCTGTTCAATGTCATTTTTACCTATCGATTTTATGGCTTTTTCTGGCGTAGTTTGACGTGCTGATTGCAACGGTACCATTTGATCGGGTGGATTTGATGTATTTTTTGACTCAGCCTAATTTGATGGAAAAAGCTGCTATTGGTCGAGAAGGCATTTCCATGAGGGAGCCATCAAAAATGGTCTTTTGAATGTCATTTTTACCTATCGATTTTATGGCTTTTTCTGGCGTAGTTTGACGTGCTGATCGCAGCGGTACCATTGGATCGGGTGGATTTGATGTATTTTTCGACTCAGCCCAATTTCATGGAAAAAACCGCTATTGGTCAAGAAGGCACTTCCATAAGGGAGCCATCAAAAATGGTCTTTTGAATGTCATTTTTACCTATTGATTTTATGGCTTTTTCTGGCGTAGTTTGACGTGCTGATTGCAACTGTACCATTGGATCGGGTGGATTTGATGTATTTTTCGACTCAGCCCAATTTGATGGAAAAAGCCGCTATTGGTCGAGAAGGCACTTCCATAAGGGAGCCATCAAAAATGGTCTTTTGAATGTCATTTTTACCTATCGATTTCATGGCTTTTTCTGGCGTAGTTTGACGTGCTGATTGCAACGGTACCATTGGATCGGGTGGATTTGATGTATTTTTCGACTCAGCCCAATTTGATGGGAATAGCTGATTTTGACTGAAAATGCATTTTTACCGCACACATCAGTAAGCCGTCAAAATTGGTCTTTTGAATGTCATTTTTACCTATCGATTTTATGGCTTTTTCTGGCGTAGTTTGACGTGCTGATTGCAACGGTACCATTGGATCGGGTGCATTTGATGTATTTTTCGACTAAGCCCAATTTGATGGAAAAAGCTGCTATTGGTCGAGAAGGCACTTCCATAAGGGAGCCATCAAAAATGGTCTTTTGAATATCATTTTTACCTATCGATTTTATGGCTTTTTCTGGCGTAGTTTGACGTGCTGATTGCAACGGTACCATTGGATCGGGTGGATTTGATGTATTTATCGACTCAGCCCAATTTGATGGAAAAACCTGCAATTGGTCGAGAAGGCTCTTCCATAAGGGAGCCATCAAAAATGGTCTTTTGAATGTCATTTTTTACCCATCGATTTTATGGCTTTTTCTGGCGTAGTTTGACGTGCTGATTGCAACGGTACCATTGGATCGGGTGGATTTGATGTATTTTTCGACTCAGCCCAATTTGATGGAAAAAGCCGCTATTGGTCGAGAAGGCACTTCCATAAGGGAGCCATCAAAAATGGTCTTTTGAATGTCATTTTTACCCATCGATTTTATGGCTTTTTCTGGCGTAGTTTGACGTGCTGATTGCAACGGTACCATTGGATCGGGTGGATTTGATGTATTTTTCGACTCAGCCCAATTTGATGGAAAAAGCCGCTATTGGTCGAGAAAGCACTTCCATAAGGGAGCCATCAAAAATGGTCTTTTGACTGTCATTTTTACCTATCGATTTTATGGCTTTTTCTGGCGTAGTTTGACGTGCTGATTGCAAAGGTAGCATTGGATCGGGTGGATTTGATGTATTTTTCGACTCAGCCCAATTTGATGGGAAAAGCCGCTATTGGTCGAAAAGGCACTTCCATAAGGGAGCCATCAAAAATGGTCTTTTGAATGTCATTTTTACCTATCGATTTTATGGCTTTTTCTGGCGTAGTTTGACGTGCTGATTGCAACGGTACCATTGGATCGGGTGGATTTGATGTATTTTTCGACTCAGCCCAATTTGATGGAAAAAGCCGCTATTGGTCGGGAAGGCACTTCCATAAGGGAGCCATCAAAAATGGTCTTTTGAATATCATTTTTACCTATCGATTTTATGGCTTTTTCTGGCGTAGTTTGACGTGCTGATTGCAACGGTACCATTGGATCGGGTGGATTTGATGTATTTTTCGACTCAGCCCAATTTGATGGAAAAAGCCGCTATTGGTCGAGAAGGCACTTCCATAAGGGAGCCATCAAAAATGGTCTTTTGAATGTCATTTTTACCAATCGATTTTATGGCTTTTTCTGGCTTAGTTTAACGTGGTGATTGCAACGGTACCATTGGATTGGGTTGATTTGATGTATTTTTCGACTCAGCCCAATTTGATGGAAAAAGCCGCTATTGGTCGAAAAGGCACTTCCATAAGGGAGCCATCAAAAATGGTCTTTTGAATGTCATTTTTACCAATCGATTTTATGGCTTTTTCTGGCGTAGTTTGACGTGCTGATTGCAACGGTACCATTGGATCGGGTGGATTTGATGTATTTTTCGATTCAGCCCAATTTGATGAAAATAGCCGCTATTGGTCGAGAAGGCACTTCCAGCACATACATAAGTGAGCCGTCAAAAATGGTCTTTTGAATGTTATTTTTACCTATCGATTTTATGACTTTTTCTGGCGTAGTTTGACGTGCTGATTGCAACAGTACCATTGGATCGGGTTGATTTGATGTATTTTTCGACTCAGCCCAATTTCATGGAAAAAACCGCTATTGGTCAAGAAGGCACTTCCATAAGGGAGCCATCAAAAATGGTCTTTTGAATGTCATTTTTACCTATTGATTTTATGGCTTTTTCTGGCGTAGTTTGACGTGCTGATTGCAACTGTACCATTGGATCGGGTGGATTTGATGTATTTTTCGACTCAGCCCAATTTCATGGAAAAAGCCGCTATTGGTCGAGAAGGCACTTCCATAAGGGAGCCATCAAAAATGGTCTTTTGAATGTCATTTTTACCTATCGATTTCATGGCTTTTTCTGGCGTAGTTTGACGTGCTGATTGCAACGGTACCATTGGATCGGGTGGATTTGATGTATTTTTCGACTCAGCCCAATTTGATGGGAATAGCCGATTTTGACTGAAAATGCATTTTTACCGCACACATCAGTAAGCCGTCAAGATTGGTCTTTTGAATGTCATTTTTACCTATCGATTTTATGGCTTTTTCTGGCGTAGTTTGACGTGCTGATTGCAACGGTACCATTGGATCGGGTGCATTTGATGTATTTTTCGACTAAGCCCAATTTGATGGAAAAAGCTGCTATTGGTCGAGAAGGCACTTCCTTAAGGGAGCCATCAAAAATGGTCTTTTGAATATCATTTTTACCTATCGATTTTATGGCTTTTTCTGGCGTAGTTTGACGTGCTGATTGCAACGGTACCATTGGATCGGGTGGATTTGATGTATTTTTCGACTCAGCCCAATTTGATGGAAAAACCTGCAATTGGTCGAGAAGGCACTTCCATAAGGGAGCCATCAAAAATGGTCTTTTGAATGTCATTTTTTACCCATCGATTTTATGGCTTTTTCTGGCGTAGTTTGACGTGCTGATTGCAACGGTACCATTGGATCGGGTGGATTTGATGTATTTTTCGACTCAGCCCAATTTGATGGAAAAAGCCGCTATTGGTCGAGAAGGCACTTCCATAAGGGAGCCATCAAAAATGGTCTTTTGAATGTCATTTTTACCCATCGATTTTATGGCTTTTTCTGGCGTAGTTTGACGTGCTGATTGCAACGGTACCATTGGATCGGGTGGATTTGATGTATTTTTCGACTCAGCCCAATTTGATGGAAAAAGCCGCTATTGGTCGAGAAAGCACTTCCATAAGGGAGCCATCAAAAATGGTCTTTTGACTGTCATTTTTACCTATCGATTTTATGGCTTTTTCTGGCGTAGTTTGACGTGCTGATTGCAAAGGTAGCATTGGATCGGGTGGATTTGATGTATTTTTCGACTCAGCCCAATTTGATGGAAAAAGCCGCTATTGGTCGAAAAGGCACTTCCATAAGGGAGCCATCAAAAATGGTCTTTTGAATGTCATTTTTACCTATCGATTTTATGGCTTTTTCTGGCGTAGTTTGACGTGCTGATTGCAACTGTAGCATTGGATCGGGTGGATTTGATGTATTTTTCGACTCAGCCCAATTTGATGGAAAAAGCCGCTATTGGTCGAGAAGGCACTTCCATAAGGTAGCCATCAAAAATGGTCTTTTGAATGTCATTTTTACCTATCGATTTTATGGCTTTTTCTGGCGTAGTTTGACGTGCAGATTGCAATGGTACCATTGGATAGGATGGATTTGATGTATTTTTTGACTCAGCCCAATTTGGTGGAAAAAGCTGCTATTGGTCGAGAAGGCACTTCCATAAGGGAGCCATCAAAAATGGTCTTTTGAATGTCATTTTTACCTATCGATTTTATGGCTTTTTCTGGCGTAGTTTGACGTGCTGATTGCAACGGTACCATTGGATAGGGGGGATTTGATGTATTTTTCGACTCAGCCAAATTTAATGGATAAAGCCGCTATTGATCGATAAGGCACTTTCATAAGGGAGCCATCAAAAATGGTCCTTTGAATGTCATTTTTACCTATCGATTTTATGGCTTTTTCTGGCGTAGTTTGACGTGCTGATTGCAACGGTACCATTGGATCGGGTGGATTTGATGTATTTTTCAATTGATCCCAATTAGATGAAAATAGCCGCTATTGGTCAAGAAGGCACTTCCATAAGGGAGCCATCAAAAATGGTCTTTTGAATGTCATTTTTACCTATCGATTTTCTGGCTTTTTCTGGCGTAGTTTGACGTGCAGATTGCAACTGTAGCATTGGATCGGGTGGATTTGATGTATTTTTCGACTCAGCCCAATTTGATGGAAAAAGCCGCTATTGGTCGAGAAGGCACTTCCATAAGGGAGCCATCAAAAATGGTCTTTTGAATGTCATTTTTACCTATCGATTTTATGGCTTTTTCTGGCGTAGTTTGACGTGCGGATTGCAACGGTACCATTGGATAGGATGGATTTGATGTATTTTTTGACTCAGCCCAATTTGGTGGAAAAAGCCGCTATTGATCGAGAAGGCACTTCCATAAGGGAGCCATCAAAAATGATCCTTTGAATGTCATTTTTACCTATCGATTTTATGGCTTTTTCTGGCGTAGTTTGACGTGCTGATTGCAACGGTACCATTGGATCGGGTGGATTTGATGTATTTTTCGACACAGCCCAATTTGATGGAAAAAGTCGCTATTGGTCAAGAAGGCACTTCCATAAGGGACCCATCAAAAATGGTCTTTTGAATGTCATTTTTACCTATCGATTTTATGGCTTTATCAGGCGTAGTTTGACGTGCTGATTGCAACGGTACCATTGGATCAGGTGGATTTGATGTATTTTTCGACTCAGCCCAATTTGATGGAAAAAGCCGCTATTGGTCGAGAAGGCACTTCCATAAGGGGCCATCAAAAATGGTCTTTTGAATGTCATTTTTACCTATCGATTTTATGGCTTTTTCTGGCGTAGTTTGACGTGCTGATTGCAACGGTACCATTGGATCGGGTGGATTTGATGTATTTTTCGACTCAGCCCAATTTGATGGAAAAAGCCGCTATTGGTCGAGAAGGCACTTCCATAAGGGAGCCATCAAAAATGGTCTTTTGAATGTCATTTTTACCAATCGATTTTATGGCTTTTTCTGGCGTAGTTTGACGTGCTGATTGCAACGGTACCATTGAATCAGGTGGATTTGATGTATTTTCCACTCAGCCCAATTTGATGGAAAAAGCCGCTATTGGTCTAGAAGGCACTTCCATAAGGGAGCCATCAAAAATGGTCTTTTGAATGTCATTTTTACCTATCGATTTTATGGCTTTTTCTGGCGTAGTTTGACGTGCTGATTGCAACGGTAGCATTGGATCGGGTGTATTTGATGTATTTTTCGACTCAGCCCAATTTGATGGAAAAAGCCGCTATTGGTCGAGAAGGCACTTCCATAAGGGAGCCATCAAAAATGGTCTTTTGAATGTCATTTTTACCTATCGATTTTATGGCTTTTTCTGGCGTAGTTTGACGTGCTGATTGCAACGGTACCATTGGATCGGGTGGATTTGATGTATTTTTCGACTCAGCCCAATTTGATGGAAAAAGCCGCTATTGGTCGAGAAGGCACTTCCATAAGGGAGCAATCAAAAATGGTCTTTTGAATGTCATATTTACCTATCGATTTTATGGCTTTATCTGGCGTAGTTTGACGTGCTGATTGCAACGGTACCATTGGACCGGGTGGATTTGATGTATTTTTTGACTCAGCCCAATTTAATGGAAAAAGCTGCTATTGGTCGAGAAGGCACTTCCATAAGGGGCCATCAAAATTGTCTTTTGAATGTCATTTTTACCTATCGATTTTATGGCTTTTTCTGGCGTATTTTGACGTGCTGATTGCAACGGTACCATTGGATCGGGTGGATTTGATGTATTTTTCGACTCAGCCCAATTTGATGGAAAAAGCCGCTATTGGTCGAGAAGGCACTTCCATGAGGGAGCCATCAAAAATGGTCTTTTGAATGTCATTTTTACCTATCGATTTTATGGCTTTTTCTGGCGTAGTTTGACGTGCTGATTGCAACGGTACCATTGAATCGGGTGGATTTGATGTATTTTTGACTCAGCCCAATTTGATTGAAAAAGCCGCTATTGGTCGAAAAGGCACTTCCATAAGGGAGCCATCAAAAATGGTCTTTTGAATGTCATTTTTACCTATCGATTTTATGGCTTTTTCTGGCGTAGTTTGACGTGCTGATTGCAACGGTAGCATTGGATCGGGTGGATTTGATGTATTTTTCGACTCAGCCCAATTTGATGGAAAAAGCCGCTATTGGTCGAGAAGGCACTTCCATAAGGGAGCCATCAAAAATGGTCTTTTGAATGTCATTTTTACCTATCGATTTTATGGCTTTTTCTGGAGTAGTTTGACGTGCTGATTGCAACGGTACCATTGGATCGGGTGGATTTGATGTATTTTTCAACTCAGCCCAATTTGATGGAAAAAGCCGCTATTGGTCGAGAAGGCACTTCCATAAGGGAGCCATCAAAAATGGTCTTTTGAATTTCATTTTTACCTATCGATTTTATGGCTTTTTCTGGCGTAGTTTGACGTGCTGATTGCAACGGTACCATTGGATCGGGTGGATTTGATGTATTTTTCGACTCAGCCCAATTTGATGGAAAAAGCCGCAATCGGTCGAGAAGGCACTTCCATAAGGGAGCCATCAAAAATGGTCTTTTGAATGTCATTTTTACCTATCGATTTTTTGCTTTATCTGGCGTAGTTTGACGTGCTGATTGCAACGGTACCATTGGACCGGGTGGATTTGATGTATTTTTCGACTCAGCCCAATTTGATGGAAAAAGCCGCTATTGGTCGAGAAGTCACTTCCATGAGGGGCCATCAAAAATGGTCTTTTGAATGTCATTTTTACCTATCGATTTTATGGCTTTTTCTGGCGTAGTTTGACGTGCTGATTGCAACGGTACCATTGGATCGGGTAGATTTGATGTATTTTTCGACTCAGCTCAATTTGATGGAAAAAGCCGCTATTGGTCGAGAAGGCACTTCCATGAGGGAGCCATCAAAAATGGTCTTTTGAATATCATTTTTACCTATCGATTTTATGGCTTTTTCTGGCGTAGTTTGACGTGCTGATTGCAACGGTAGCATTGGCTCGGGTGTATTTGATGTATTTTCCGACCCAGCCCAATTTGATGGAAAAAGCCGCTATTGGTCGAGAAGGCACTTCCATAAGGGAGCCATCAAAAATGGTCTTTTGAATGTCATTTTTACCTATCGATTTTATGGCTTTTTCTGGCGTAGTTTGACGTGCTGATTGCAACGGTACCATTGGATCGGGTGGATTTGATGTATTTTTCGACTCAGCCCAATTTGATGGAAAAAGCCGCTATTGGTCGTGAAGGCACTTCCAGAAGGGAGCCACCAAAAATGGTCTTTTGAATGTCATTTTTACCTATCGATTTTATGTCTTTTTCTGGCGTAGTTTGACGTGCTGATTGCAACGGTAGCATTGGATCGGGTGGATTCGATGTATTTTTCGACTCAACCCAATTTGATGGAAAAAGCTGCTATTGGTCGAGAAGGCACTTCCATAAGGGAGCCATCAAAAATGGTCTTTTGAATGTCATTTTTACCTATCGATTTTATGGCTTTTTCTGGCGTAGTTTGACGTGCTGATTGCAACGGTACCATTGGATCGGGTGGATTTGATGTATTTTTCGACTCAGCCCAATTTGATGGAAAAAGCCGCTATTGGTCGAGAAGGCACTTCCATAAGGGAGCCATCAAAAATGGTCTTTTGAATGTCATTTTTACTTATCGATTTTATGGCTTTTTCTGGCGTAGTTTGACGTGCTGATTGCAACGGTACCATTGGATCGGTTGGATTTGATGTATTTTTCGACTCAGCCCAATTTGGTGGAAAAAGCCGCTATTGGTCGAGAAGGCACTTCCATAAGGGAGCCATCAAAAATGGTCTTTTGATTGTCATTTTTACCTATCGATTTTATGGCTTTTTTTGGCGTAGTTTGACGTGCTGATTGCAACGGTACCATTGGATCGGGTGGATTTGATGTATTTTTCGACTCAGCCCAATTTGATGGAAAAAGCCGCTATTGGTCGAGAAGGCACTTCCATAAGGGAGCCATCAAAAATGGTCTTTTGAATGTCATTTTTACCTATCGATTTCATGGCTTTTTCTTGCATAGTTTGACGTGCTGATTGCAACGGTACCATTGGATCGGGTGGATTTGATGTATTTTCCGACTCAGCCCAATTTGATTGAAAAAGCTGCTATTGGTCGAGAAGGCACTTCCATAAGGGAGCCATCAAAAATGGTCTTTTGAATGTCATTTTTACCTATCGATTTTATGGCTTTTTCTGGCGTAGTTTGACATGCTGATTGCAACGGTACAATTGGATCGGGTGGATTTGATGTATTTTTCGACTCAGCCCAATTTGACGGAAATAGCTAATATTGACCGAAAATGCATTTTTACAGCACACATCAGTAAGCCATCAAAAATGGTCTTTTGAATGTCATTTTTACCTATCGATTTTATGGCTTTTTCTGGTGTAGTTTGACGTGCTGATTGCAACAGTACCATTGGACCGGGTGGATTTGATGTATTTTTCGACTCATCCCAATTTGATGGAAAAAGCCGCTATTGGTCGAGAAGGCACTTCCATAAGGGAGCCATCAAAAATGGTCTTTTGAATGTCATTTTTACCTATCGATTTTATGGCTTTTTCTGGCGTAGTTTGACATGCTGATTGCAACGGTACAATTGGATCGGGTGGATTTGATGTATTTTTCGACTCAGCCCAATTTGACGGAAATAGCTAATATTGACCGAAAATGCATTTTTACAGCACACATCAGTAAGCCATCAAAAATGGTCTTTTGAATGTCATTTTTACCTATCGATTTTATGGCTTTTTCTGGCGTAGTTTGACGTGCTGATTGCAACGGTACCATTGGATCGGGTGGATTTGATGTATTTTTCGACTCAGCCCAATTTGATGGAAAAAGTTGCTATTGGTTGAGAAGGCACTCCCATAAGGGAGCCATCAAAAATGGTCTTTTGAATGTCATTTTTACCAATCGATTTTATGGCTTTTTCTGGCGTAGTTTGACGTGCTGATTGCAACGGTACCATTGGATCGGGTGGATTTGATGTATTTTTCGACTCAGCCCAATTTGATGGAAAAAGCCGCAATCGGTCGAGAAGGCACTTCCATAAGGGAGCCATCAAAAATGGTCTTTTGAATGTCATTTTTACCTATCGATTTTTTGCTTTATCTGGCGTAGTTTGACGTGCTGATTGCAACGGTACCATTGGACCGGGTGGATTTGATGTATTTTTCGACTCAGCCCAATTTGATGGAAAAAGCCGCTATTGGTCGAGAAGTCACTTCCATGAGGGGCCATCAAAAATGGTCTTTTGAATGTCATTTTTACCTATCGATTTTATGGCTTTTTCTGGCGTAGTTTGACGTGCTGATTGCAACGGTACCATTGGATCGGGTAGATTTGATGTATTTTTCGACTCAGCCCAATTTGATGGAAAAAGCCGCTATTGGTCGAGAAGGCACTTCCATGAGGGAGCCATCAAAAATGGTCTTTTGAATATCATTTTTACCTATCGATTTTATGGCTTTTTCTGGCGTAGTTTGACGTGCTGATTGCAACGGTAGCATTGGCTCGGGTGTATTTGATGTATTTTCCGACCCAGCCCAATTTGATGGAAAAAGCCGCTATTGGTCGAGAAGGCACTTCCATAAGGGAGCCATCAAAAATGGTCTTTTGAATGTCATTTTTACCTATCGATTTTATGGCTTTTTCTGGCGTAGTTTGACGTGCTGATTGCAACGGTACCATTGGATCGGGTGGATTTGATGTATTTTTCGACTCAGCCCAATTTGATGGAAAAAGCCGCTATTGGTCGTGAAGGCACTTCCAGAAGGGAGCCACCAAAAATGGTCTTTTGAATGTCATTTTTACCTATCGATTTTATGTCTTTTTCTGGCGTAGTTTGACGTGCTGATTGCAACGGTAGCATTGGATCGGGTGGATTCGATGTATTTTTCGACTCAACCCAATTTGATGGAAAAAGCTGCTATTGGTCGAGAAGGCACTTCCATAAGGGAGCCATCAAAAATGGTCTTTTGAATGTCATTTTTACCTATCGATTTTCTGGCTTTTTCTGGCGTAGTTTGACGTGCTGATTGCAACGGTACCATTGGATCGGGTGGATTTGATGTATTTTTCGACTCAGCCCAATTTGATGGAAAAAGCCGCTATTGGTCGAGAAGGCACTTCCATAAGGGAGCCATCAAAAATGGTCTTTTGAATGTCATTTTTACTTATCGATTTTATGGCTTTTTCTGGCGTAGTTTGACGTGCTTATTGCAACGGTACCATTGGATCGGTTGGATTTGATGTATTTTTCGACTCAGCCCAATTTGGTGGAAAAAGCCGCTATTGGTCGAGAAGGCACTTCCATAAGGGAGCCATCAAAAATGGTCTTTTGATTGTCATTTTTACCTATCGATTTTATGGCTTTTTTTGGCGTAGTTTGACGTGCTGATTGCAACGGTACCATTGGATCGGGTGGATTTGATGTATTTTTCGACTCAGCCCAATTTGATGGAAAAAGCCGCTATTGGTCGAGAAGGCACTTCCATAAGGGAGCCATCAAAAATGGTCTTTTGAATGTCATTTTTACCTATCGATTTCATGGCTTTTTCTTGCATAGTTTGACGTGCTGATTGCAACGGTACCATTGGATCGGGTGGATTTGATGTATTTTCCGACTCAGCCCAATTTGATTGAAAAAGCTGCTATTGGTCGAGAAGGCACTTCCATAAGGGAGCCATCAAAAATGGTCTTTTGAATGTCATTTTTACCTATCGATTTTATGGCTTTTTCTGGCGTAGTTTGACATGCTGATTGCAACGGTACAATTGGATCGGGTGGATTTGATGTATTTTTCGACTCAGCCCAATTTGACGGAAATAGCTAATATTGACCGAAAAATGCATTTTTACAGCACACATCAGTAAGCCATCAAAAATGGTCTTTTGAATGTCATTTTTACCTATCGATTTTATGGCTTTTTCTGGCGTAGTTTGACGTGCTGATTGCAACAGTACCATTGGACCGGGTGGATTTGATGTATTTTTCGACTCATCCCAATTTGATGGAAAAAGCCGCTATTGGTCGAGAAGGCACTTCCATAAGGGAGCCATCAAAAATGGTCTTTTGAATGTCATTTTTACCTATCGATTTTATGGCTTTTTCTGGCGCAGTTTGACGTGCTGATTGCAAAGGTACCATTGGATCGGGTGGATTTGGTGTATTATTTGACTCAGCCCAATTTGATGGAAAAAGTCAATATCGACCAAAAATGCATTTCTACTGCACACATCAGTATCCCGTCAAAAATGGTCTTTTGAATGTCATTTTTACCTATTGATTTTATGGCTTTTTTTGGCGTAGTTTGACGTGCTGATTGCAACGGTACCATTGGATCGGGTGGATTTGATGTATTTTTCGACTCAGCCCAATTTGATGGAAAAAGCTGCTATTGGTCGAGAAGGCACTTCCATAAGGAAGCCATTAAAAATGGTATTTGAATGTCATTTTTACCTATCGATTTTATGGCTTTTTCTGGCGTAGTTTGACGTGCTGATTGCCACGGTACCATTGGATCGGGTGGGTTTGATGTATTTTTCGACTCAGCCCAATTTGATGGAAAAAGCTGCTATTGGTTAAGAAGTCACTTCCATAAGGGAGCCATCAAAAATGGTCTTTTGAATGTCATTTTTACCTATCGATTTTATGGCTTTTTCTGGCGTAGTTTGACGTGCTGATTGCAACGGTACCATTGGATCGGGTGGATTTGATGTATTTTTCGACTCACCCCATTTTGATGGAAAAAGCCGCTATTGGTCGAGAAGGCACTTCCATGAGGGAGCCATCAAAAATGGTCCTTTCAATGTCATTTTTACCTATCGATTTTATGGCTTTTTCTGGCGTTTTTGACGTGCTGATTGCAACGGTACCATTGAATCAGGTGGATTTGATGTATTTTTCGACTCATCCCAATTTGATGGAAAAAGCCGCTATTGGTCGACAAGGCACTTCCATAAGGGAGCCATCAAAAATGGTCTTTTGAATGTCATTTTTACCTATCGATTTTCTGGCTTTTTCTGGCGTAGTTTGATGTGCTGATTGCAACGGTACCATTGGATCGGGTGGATTTGATGTATTTTCCACTCAGCCCAATTTGATGGAAAAAGCCGCTATTGGTCTAGAAGGCACTTCCATAAGGGAGCCATCAAAAATGGTCTTTTGAATGTCATTTTTACCTATCGATTTTATGGCTTTTTCTGGCGTAGTTTGACGTGCTGATTGCAACGGTAGCATTGGATCGGGTGTATTTGATGTATTTTTCGACTCAGCCCAATTTGATGGAAAAAGCCGCTATTGGTCGAGAAGGCACTTCCATAAGGGAGCCATCAAAAATGGTCTTTTGAATGTCATTTTTACCTATCGATTTTATGGCTTTTTCTGGCGTAGTTTGACGTGCTGATTGCAACGGTACCATTGGATCGGGTGGATTTGATGTATTTTTCGACTCAGCCCAATTTGATGGAAAAAGCCGCTATTGGTCGAGAAGGCACTTCCATAAGGGAGCAATCAAAAATGGTCTTTTGAATGTCATATTTACCTATCGATTTTATGGCTTTATCTGGCGTAGTTTGACATGCTGATTGCAACGGTACCATTGGACCGGGTGGATTTGATGTATTTTTTGACTCAGCCCAATTTAATGGAAAAAGCTGCTATTGGTCGAGAAGGCACTTCCATAAGGGGCCATCAAAATTGTCTTTTGAATGTCATTTTTACCTATCGATTTTATGGCTTTTTCTGGCGTATTTTGACGTGCTGATTGCAACGGTACCATTGGATCGGGTGGATTTGATGTATTTTTCGACTCAGCCCAATTTGATGGAAAAAGCCGCTATTGGTCGAGAAGGCACTTCCATGAGGGAGCCATCAAAAATGGTCTTTTGAATGTCATTTTTACCTATCGATTTTATGGCTTTTTCTGGCGTAGTTTGACGTGCTGATTGCAACGGTACCATTGAATCGGGTGGATTTGATGTATTTTTGACTCAGCCCAATTTGATTGAAAAAGCCGCTATTGGTCGAGAAGGCACTTCCATAAGGGAGCCATCAAAAATGGTCTTTTGAATGTCATTTTTACCTATCGATTTTATGGCTTTTTCTGGCGTAGTTTGACGTGCTGATTGCAACGGTAGCATTGGATCGGGTGGATTTGATGTATTTTTCGACTCAGCCCAATTTGATGGAAAAAGCCGCTATTGGTCGAGAAGGCACTTCCATGAGGGAGCCATCAAAAATGGTCTTTTGAATGTCATTTTTACCTATCGATTTTATGGCTTTTTCTGGAGTAGTTTGACGTGCTGATTGCAACGGTACCATTGGATCGGGTGGATTTGATGTATTTTTCGACTCAGCCCAATTTGATGGAAAAAGCCGCAATCGGTCGAGAAGGCACTTCCATAAGGGAGCCATCAAAAATGGTCTTTTGAATGTCATTTTTACCTATCGATTTTTTGCTTTATCTGGCGTAGTTTGACGTGCTGATTGCAACGGTACCATTGGACCGGGTGGATTTGATGTATTTTTCGACTCAGCCCAATTTGATGGAAAAAGCCACTATTGGTCGAGAAGTCACTTCCATGAGGGGCCATCAAAAATGGTGTTTTGAATGTCATTTTTACCTATCGATTTTATGGCTTTTTCTGGCGTAGTTTGACGTGCTGATTGCAACGGTACCATTGGATCGGGTAGATTTGATGTATTTTTCGACTCAGCCCAATTTGATGGAAAAAGCCGCTATTGGTCGAGAAGGCACTTCCATGAGGGAGCCATCAAAAATGGTCTTTTGAATATCATTTTTACCTATCGATTTTATGGCTTTTTCTGGCGTAGTTTGACGTGCTGATTGCAACGGTAGCATTGGGTCGGGTGTATTTGATGTATTTTCCGACCCAGCCCAATTTGATGGAAAAAGCTGCTATTGGTCGAGAAGGCACTTCCATAAGGGAGCCATCAAAAATGGTCTTTTGAATGTCATTTTTACCTATCGATTTTATGGCTTTTTCTGGCGTAGTTTGACGTGCTGATTGCAACGGTACCATTGGATCGGGTGGATTTGATGTATTTTTCGACTCAGCCCAATTTGATGGAAAAAGCCGCTATTGGTCGTGAAGGCACTTCCAGAAGGGAGCCACCAAAAATGGTCTTTTGAATGTCATTTTTACCTATCGATTTTATGTCTTTTTCTGGCGTAGTTTGACGTGCTGATTGCAACGGTAGCATTGGATCGGGTGGATTCGATGTATTTTTCGACTCAACCCAATTTGATGGAAAAAGCTGCTATTGGTCGAGAAGGCACTTCCATAAGGGAGCCATCAAAAATGGTCTTTTGAATGTCATTTTTACCTATCGATTTTCTGGCTTTTTCTGGCGTAGTTTGACGTGCTGATTGCAACGGTACCATTGGATCGGGTGGATTTGATGTATTTTTCGACTCAGCCCAATTTGATGGAAAAAGCCGCTATTGGTCGAGAAGGCACTTCCATAAGGGAGCCATCAAAAATGGTCTTTTGAATGTCATTTTTACTTATCGATTTTATGGCTTTTTCTGGCGTAGTTTGACGTGCTTATTGCAACGGTACCATTGGATCGGTTGGATTTGATGTATTTTTCGACTCAGCCCAATTTGGTGGAAAAAGCCGCTATTGGTCGAGAAGGCACTTCCATAAGGGAGCCATCAAAAATGGTCTTTTGATTGTCATTTTTACCTATCGATTTTATGGCTTTTTTTGGCGTAGTTTGACGTGCTGATTGCAACGGTACCATTGGATCGGGTGGATTTGATGTATTTTTCGACTCAGCCCAATTTGATGGAAAAAGCCGCTATTGGTCGAGAAGGCACTTCCATAAGGGAGCCATCAAAAATGGTCTTTTGAATGTCATTTTTACCTATCGATTTCATGGCTTTTTCTTGCATAGTTTGACGTGCTGATTGCAACGGTACCATTGGATCGGGTGGATTTGATGTATTTTCCGACTCAGCCCAATTTGATTGAAAAAGCTGCTATTGGTCGAGAAGGCACTTCCATAAGGGAGCCATCAAAAATGGTCTTTTGAATGTCATTTTTACCTATCGATTTTATGGCTTTTTCTGGCGTAGTTTGACATGCTGATTGCAACGGTACAATTGGATCGGGTGGATTTGATGTATTTTTCGACTCAGCCCAATTTGACGGAAATAGCTAATATTGACCGAAAATGCATTTTTACAGCACACATCAGTAAGCCATCAAAAATGGTCTTTTGAATGTCATTTTTACCTATCGATTTTATGGCTTTTTCTGGCGTAGTTTGACGTGCTGATTGCAACAGTACCATTGGACCGGGTGGATTTGATGTATTTTTCGACTCATCCCAATTTGATGGAAAAAGCCGCTATTGGTCGAGAAGGCACTTCCATAAGGGAGCCATCAAAAATGGTCTTTTGAATGTCATTTTTACCTATCGATTTTATGGCTTTTTCTGGCGCAGTTTGACGTGCTGATTGCAAAGGTACCATTGGATCGGGTGGATTTGGTGTATTATTTGACTCAGCCCAATTTGATGGAAAAAGTCAATATCGACCAAAAATGCATTTCTACTGCACACATCAGTATCCCGTCAAAAATGGTCTTTTGAATGTCATTTTTACCTATTGATTTTATGGCTTTTTTGGCGTAGTTTGACGTGCTGATTGCAACGGTACCATTGGATCGGGTGGATTTGATGTATTTTTCGACTCAGCCCAATTTGATGGAAAAAGCTGCTATTGGTCGAGAAGGCACTTCCATAAGGAAGCCATCAAAAATGGTATTTGAATGTCATTTTTACCTATCGATTTTATGGCTTTTTCTGGCGTAGTTTGACGTGCTGATTGCCACGGTACCATTGGATCGGGTGGGTTTGATGTATTTTTCGACTCAGCCCAATTTGATGGAAAAAGCTGCTATTGGTTAAGAAGTCACTTCCATAAGGGAGCCATCAAAAATGGTCTTTTGAATGTCATTTTTACCTATCGATTTTATGGCTTTTTCAGGCGTAGTTTGACGTGCCGATTGCAACGGTACCATTGGATCGGGTGGATTTGATGTATTTTTCGACTCAGCCCAATTTAAATGGAAATAGCCAATTTTAACCGAAAATGCATTTTTACCCCACACATCAGTAAGCTGTCAAAAATGGTCTCTTGAATGTCATTTTTACCTATTGATTTTATGGCTTTTTCTAGCGTAGTTTGACGTGCTGATTGCAACGGGACCATTGGATCGGGTGGATTTGATGTATTTTTGGACTCAGCCCAATTTGATGGAAAAAGCCGCTATTGGTCGAGAAGGCACTTCCATAAGGGAGCCATCAAAGATGGTCTTTTGAATGTCATTTTTACCTATCGATTTTATGGCTTTATCTGGCGTAGTTTGACGTGCTGATTGCAACGGTACCATTGGATCGGGTGGATTTGATGTATTTTTCGACTCAGCCCAATTTGATGGAAATAGCCAATTTTGACCGAAAATGCATTTCTACCGCACACATCAGTAAGCCGTCAAAAATGGTGTCTTGAAGGTCATTTTTACCTATTGATTTTATGGCTTTTTCTGGCGTAGTTTGACGTGCTGATTGCAACGGGACCATTGAATCGGGTGGATTTGATGTATTTTTGACTCAGCCCAATTTGATTGAAAAAGCCGCTATTGGTCGAGAAGGCACTTCCATAAAGGAGCCATCAAAAATGGTCTTTTGAATGTCATTTTTACCTATCGATTTTATGGCTTTTTCTGGCGTAGTTTGACGTGCTGATTGCAAAGGTACCATTGGATCGGGTGGATTTGATGTATTTTTCGACTCAGCCCAATTTGATGGAAAAAGCCGCTATTGGTCGAGAAGGCACTTCCATAAGGGAGCCATCAAAGATGGTCTTTTGAATGTCATTTTTACCTATCGATTTTATGGCTTTATCTGGCGTAGTTTGACGTGCTGATTGCAACGGTACCATTGGATCGGGTGGATTTGATGTATTTTTCGACTCAGCCCAATTTGATGGAAATAGCCAATTTTGACCGAAAATGCATTTCTACCGCACACATCAGTAAGCCGTCAAAAATGGTGTCTTGAAGGTCATTTTTACCTATTGATTTTATGGCTTTTTCTGGCGTAGTTTGACGTGCTGATTGCAACGGGACCATTGAATCGGGTGGATTTGATGTATTTTTGACTCAGCCCAATTTGATTGAAAAAGCCGCTATTGGTCGAGAAGGCACTTCCATAAAGGAGCCATCAAAAATGGTCTTTTGAATGTCATTTTTACCTATCGATTTTATGGCTTTTTCTGGCGTAGTTTGACGTGCTGATTGCAAAGGTACCATTGGATCGGGTGGATTTGATGTATTTTTCGACTCAGCCCAATTTGATGGAAAAAGCCGCTATTGGTCGAGAAGGCACTTCCATAAGGGAGCCATCAAAAATGGTCTTTTGAATGTCATTTTTACCTATTGATTTTATGGCTTTTTCTGGCGTAGTTTGACGTGCTGATTGCAACGGTACCATTGGATCGGGTGGATTTGATGTATTTTTCGACTCAGCCCAAATTGATGGAAATAGCCAATTTTGACCGAAAATGCATTTCTACTGCACACATCAGTAAGCCGTCAAAAATGGTGTCTTGAATGTCATTTTTACCTATTGATTTTATGGCTTTTTCTGGCGTAGTTTGACGTGCTGATTGCAACGGGACCATTGGATCGGGGGGATTTGATGTATTTTTCGACTCAGCCCAATTTGATGGAAAAAGCCGCTATTGGTCGAGAAGGCACTTCCATAAGGGAGCCATCAAAAATGGTCTTTTGAATGTCATTTTTACCTATCGATTTTATGGCTTTTTCTGGCGTAGTTTGACGTGCTGATTGCAACGGTACCATTGGATCGGTTGGATTTGATGTATTTTTCGACTCAGCCCAATTTGATGGAAATAGCCAATTTTGACCGAAAATGCATTTCTACCGCACACATCAGTAAGCCGTCAAAAATGGTGTCTTGAAGGTCATTTTTACCTATTGATTTTATGGCTTTTTCTGGCGTAGTTTGACGTGCTGATTGCAACGGGACCATTGGATCGGGTGGATTTGATGTATTTTTCGACTCAGCCCAATTTGATGGAAAAAGCCGCTATTGGTCGAGGAAGCACTTCCATAAAGGAGCCATCAAAAATGGTCTTTTGAATGTCATTTTTACCTATCGATTTTATGGCTTTTCTGGCGTAGTTTGACGTGCTGATTGCAACGGTACCATTGGATCGGGTGGATTTGATGTATTTTTCGACTCAGCCCAATTTGATGGAAAAAGCCGCTATTGGTCAAGAAGGCACTTCCATAAGGGAGCCATCAAAAATGGTCTTTTCAAAGTCATTTTACCTATCGATTTTATGGCTTTTTCTGGCGTAGTTTGACGTGCTGATTGCAACGGTACCATTGGATCGGGTGGATTTGATGTATTTTTCGACTCAGCCTAATTTGATGGAAAAAGCTGCTATTGGTCGAAAAGGCATTTCCATGAGGGAGCCATCAAAAATGGTCTTTTGAATGTCATTTTTACCTATCGATTTTATGGCTTTTTCTGGCGTAGTTTGACGTGCTGATTGCAACGGTACCATTGGATCGGGTGGATTTGATGTATTTTTCGACTCAGCCCAATTTGATGGAAAAAGCCGCTATTGGTCAAGAAGGCACTTCCATAAGGGAGCCATCAAAAATGGTCTTTTGAATGTCATTTTTACCTATCGATTTTATGGCTTTTTCTGGCGTAGTTTGACGTGCTGATTGCAACTGTACCATTGGATCGGGTGGATTCGATGTATTTTTCGACTCAGCCCAATTTAATGGAAAAAGCCGCTATTGGTCGAGAAGGCACTTCCATAAGGGAGCCATCAAAAATGGTCTTTTGAATGTCATTTTTACCTATCGATTTCATGGCTTTTTCTGGCGTAGTTTGACGTGCTGATTGCAACGGTACCGTTGGATCGGGTGGATTTGATGTATTTTGCGACTCAGCCCAATTTGATGGAAAAAGCTGCTATTGGTCGAGAAGGCATTTCCATAAAGGAGCCATCAAAAATGGTCTTTTGAATGTCATTTTTACCTATCGATTTTATGGCTTTTTCTGGCGTAGTTTGACGTGCTGATTGCAACGGTACCATTGGATCGGGTGGATTTGATGTATTTTTCGACTCAGCTCAATTTGATGGAAAAAGCCGCTATTGGTCGAGAAGGCACTTCCATAAGGGAGCCATCAAAAATGGTCTTTTTAATGTCATTTTTACCTATCGATTTTATGGCTTTTTCTGGCGTAGTTTGACGTGCTGATTGCAACGGTACCATTGGATCGGGTGGATTTGATGTATTTTTCGACTCAGCCCAATTTGATGGGAATAGCCGATTTTGACTGAAAATGCATTTTTACCGCACACATCAGTAAGCCGTCAAAATTGGTCTTTTGAATGTCATTTTTACCTATCGATTTTATGGCTTTTTCTGGCGTAGTTTGACGTGCTGATTGCAACGGTACCATTGGATCGGGTGCATTTGATGTATTTTTCGACTAAGCCCAATTTGATGGAAAAAGCTGCTATTGGTCGAGAAGGCACTTCCATAAGGGAGCCATCAAAAATGGTCTTTTGAATATCATTTTTACCTATCGATTTTCTGGCTTTTTCTGGCGTAGTTTGACGTGCTGATTGCAACGGTACCATTGGATCGGGTGGATTTGATGTATTTTTCGACTCAGCCCAATTTGATGGAAAAACCTGCTATTGGTCGAGAAGGCACTTCCATAAGGGAGCCATCAAAAATGGTCTTTTGAATGTCATTTTTTATCCATCGATTTTATGGCTTTTTCTAGCGTAGTTTGACGTGCTGATTGCAACGGTACCATTGGATCGGGTGGATTTGATGTATTTTTCGACTCAGCCCAATTTCATGGAAAAAGCTGCTATTGGTCGAGAAGGCACTTCCATAAGGGAGCCATCAAAAATGGTCTTTTGAATGTCATTTTTACCTATCGATTTTATGGCTTTTTCTGGCGTAGTTTGACGTGCTGATTGCAACGGTACCATTGGATCGGGTGGATTTGATGTATTTTTCAACTCAGCCCAATTTGATGGAAGAAGCCGCTATTGGTCGAGAAGGCACTTCCATAAGGGAGCCATCAAAAATGGTCTTTTGAATGTCATTTTTACCTATCGATTTTATGGCTTTTTCTGGCGTAGTTTGACGTGCTGATTGCAAACGTACCATTGGATTGGGTGGATTTTATGTATTTTTCGACTCAGCCCAATTTGATGGAAAAAGCCGCTATTGGTCGAGAAGGCACTTCCCTAAGGGAGCCTTCAAAAATGGTCTTTTGAATGTCATTTTTACCTATCGATTTTATGGCTTTTTCTGGTGTAGTTTGACGTGCTGATTGCAACGGTACCATTGGATCGGGTGGATTTGATGTATTTTTCGACTCAGCCCAATTTGATGGAAAAAGCCGCTATTGGTCGAGAAGGCACTTCCATAAGGGAGCCATCAAAAATGGTCTTTTGAATGTCATTTTTACCTATCGATTTTATGGCTTTTTCTGGCGTAGTTTGACGTGCTGATTGCAACGGTACCATTGGATCGGGTGGATTTGATGTATTTTTCGACTCAGCCCAATTTGATGGAAAAAGCTGCTATTGGTCGAGAAGGCATTTCCATAAGGGAGCCATCAAAAATGGTCTTTTGAATGTCATTTTTACCTATCGATTTTATGGCTTTTTCTGGCGTAGTTTGACGTGCTGATTGCAACGGTACCATTGGATCGGGTGGATTTGATGTATTTTTCGACTCAGCCCAATTTGATGGAAAAAGCCACTATTAGTCGAGAAGGCACTTCCATAAGGAAGCCATCAAAAATGGTCTTTTGAATGTCATTTTTACCTATCGATTTTATGGCTTTTTCTGGCGTAGTTTGACGTGCTGATTGCAACGGTACCATTGGATCGGGTGGATTTGATGTATTTTTCGACTCAGCCCAATTTGATGGGAATAGCCGATTTTGACTGAAAATGCATTTTTACCGCACACATCACTAAGCCGTCAAAATTGGTCTTTTGAATGTCATTTTTACCTATCGATTTTATGGCTTTTTCTGGCGTAGTTTGACGTGCTGATTGCAAAGGTACCATTGGATCGGGTGGATTTGATGTATTTTTTGACTCAGCCCAATTTGATGGAAAAAGCCGCTATTGGTCAAGAAGGCACTTCCATAAGGGAGCCATCAAAAATGGTCTGTTCAATGTCATTTTTACCTATCGATTTTATGGCTTTTTCTGGCGTAGTTTGACGTGCTGATTGCAACGGTACCATTGGATCGGGTGGATTTATGTATTTTTCGACTCAGCCTAATTTGATGGAAAAAGCTGCTATTGGTCGAGAAGGCATTTCCATGAGGGAGCCATCAAAAATGGTCTTTTGAATGTCATTTTTACCTATCGATTTTATGGCTTTTTCTGGCGTAGTTTGACGTGCTGATTGCAACGGTACCATTGGATCGGGTGGATTTGATGTATTTTTCGACTCAGCCCAATTTCATGGAAAAAACCGCTATTGGTCAAGAAGGCACTTCCATAAGGGAGCCATCAAAAATGGTCTTTTGAATGTCATTTTTACCTATTGATTTTATGGCTTTTTCTGGCGTAGTTTGACGTGCTGATTGCAACTGTACCATTGGATCGGGTGGATTTGATGTATTTTTCGACTCAGCCCAATTTGATGGAAAAAGCCGCTATTGGTCGAGAAGGCACTTCCATAAGGGAGCCATCAAAAATGGTCTTTTGAATGTCATTTTTACCTATCGATTTCATGGCTTTTTCTGGCGTAGTTTGACGTGCTGATTGCAACGGTACCATTGGATCGGGTGGATTTGATGTATTTTTCGACTCAGCCCAATTTGATGGGAATAGCCGATTTTGACTGAAAATGCATTTTTACCGCACACATCAGTAAGCCGTCAAAATTGGTCTTTTGAATGTCATTTTTACCTATCGATTTTATGGCTTTTTCTGGCGTAGTTTGACGTGCTGATTGCAACGGTACCATTGGATCGGGTGCATTTGATGTATTTTTCGACTAAGCCCAATTTGATGGAAAAAGCTGCTATTGGTCGAGAAGGCACTTCCATAAGGGAGCCATCAAAAATGGTCTTTTGAATATCATTTTTACCTATCGATTTTATGGCTTTTTCTGGCGTAGTTTGACGTGCTGATTGCAACGGTACCATTGGATCGGGTGGATTTGATGTATTTTTCGACTCAGCCCAATTTGATGGAAAAACCTGCAATTGGTCGAGAAGGCACTTCCATAAGGGAGCCATCAAAAATGGTCTTTTGAATGTCATTTTTACCCATCGATTTTATGGCTTTTTCTGGCGTAGTTTGACGTGCTGATTGCAACGGTACCATTGGATCGGGTGGATTTGATGTATTTTTCGACTCAGCCCAATTTGATGGAAAAAGCCGCTATTGGTCGAGAAAGCACTTCCATAAGGGAGCCATCAAAAATGGTCTTTTGACTGTCATTTTTACCTATCGATTTTATGGCTTTTTCTGGCGTAGTTTGACGTGCTGATTGCAAAGGTAGCATTGGATCGGGTGGATTTGATGTATTTTTCGACTCAGCCCAATTTGATGGAAAAAGCCGCTATTGGTCGAAAAGGCACTTCCATAAGGGAGCCATCAAAAATGGTCTTTTGAATGTCATTTTTACCTATCGATTTTATGGCTTTTTCTGGCGTAGTTTGACGTGCTGATTGCAACGGTACCATTGGATCGGGTGGATTTGATGTATTTTTCGACTCAGCCCAATTTGATGGAAAAAGCTGCTATTGGTCGGGAAGGCACTTCCATAAGGGAGCCATCAAAAATGGTCTTTTGAATATCATTTTTACCTATCGATTTTTTGGCTTTTTCTGGCGTAGTTTGACGTGCTGATTGCAACGGTACCATTGGATCGGGTGGATTTGATGTATTTTTCGACTCAGCCCAATTTGATGGAAAAAGCCGCTATTGGTCGAGAAGGCACTTCCATAAGGGAGCCATCAAAAATGGTCTTTTGAATGTCATTTTTACCAATCGATTTTATGGCTTTTTCTGGCTTAGTTCAACGTGGTGATTGCAACGGTACCATTGGATTGGGTGGATTTGATGTATTTTTCGACTCAGCCCAATTTGATGGAAAAAGCCGCTATTGGTCGAAAAGGCACTTCCATAAGGGAGCCATCAAAAATGGTCTTTTGAATGTCATTTTTACCTATCGATTTTATGGCTTTTTCTGGCGTAGTTTGACGTGCTGATTGCAACGGTACCATTGGATCGGGTGGATTTGATGTATTTTTCGATTCAGCCCAATTTGATGAAAATAGCCGCTATTGGTCGAGAAGGCACTTCCAGCACATACATGAGTGAGCCGTCAAAAATGGTCTTTTGAATGTTATTTTTACCTATCGATTTTATGACTTTTTCTGGCGTAGTTTGACGTGCTGATTGCAACAGTACCATTGGATCGGGTTGATTTGATGTATTTTTCGACTCAGCCCAATTTCATGGAAAAAACCGCTATTGGTCAAGAAGGCACTTCCATAAGGGAGCCATCAAAAATGGTCTTTTGAATGTCATTTTTACCTATTGATTTTATGGCTTTTTCTGGCGTAGTTTGACGTGCTGATTGCAACTGTACCATTGGATCGGGTGGATTTGATGTATTTTTCGACTCAGCCCAATTTGATGGAAAAAGCCGCTATTGGTCGAGAAGGCACTTCCATAAGGGAGCCATCAAAAATGGTCTTTTGAATGTCATTTTTACCTATCGATTTCATGGCTTTTTCTGGCGTAGTTTGACGTGCTGATTGCAACGGTACCATTGGATCGGGTGGATTTGATGTATTTTTCGACTCAGCCCAATTTGATGGGAATAGCCGATTTTGACTGAAAATGCATTTTTACCGCACACATCAGTAAGCCGTCAAAATTGGTCTTTTGAATGTCATTTTTACCTATCGATTTTATGGCTTTTTCTGGCGTAGTTTGACGTGCTGATTGCAACGGTACCATTGGATCGGGTGCATTTGATGTATTTTTCGACTAAGCCCAATTTGATGGAAAAAGCTGCTATTGGTCGAGAAGGCACTTCCATAAGGGAGCCATCAAAAATGGTCTTTTGAATATCATTTTCACCTATCGATTTTATGGCTTTTTCTGGCGTAGTTTGACGTGCTGATTGCAACGGTACCATTGGATCGGGTGGATTTGATGTATTTTTCGACTCAGCCCAATTTGATGGAAAAACCTGCAATTGGTCGAGAAGGCACTTCCATAAGGGAGCCATCAAAAATGGTCTTTTGAATGTCATTTTTTACCCATCGATTTTATGGCTTTTTCTGGCGTAGTTTGACGTGCTGATTGCAACGGTACCATTGGATCGGGTGGATTTGATGTATTTTTCGACTCAGCCCAATTTGATGGAAAAAGCCGCTATTGGTCGAGAAGGCACTTCCATAAGGGAGCCATCAAAAATCGTCTTTTGAATGTCATTTTTACCCATCGATTTTATGGCTTTTTCTGGCGTAGTTTGACGTGCTGATTGCAACGGTACCATTGGATCGGGTGGATTTGATGTATTTTTCGACTCAGCCCAATTTGATGGAAAAAGCCGCTATTGGTCGAGAAAGCACTTCCATAAGGGAGCCATCAAAAATGGTCTTTTGACTGTCATTTTTACCTATCAATTTTATGGCTTTTTCTGGCGTAGTTTGACGTGCTGATTGCAAAGGTAGCATTGGATCGGGTGGATTTGATGTATTTTTCGACTCAGCCCAATTTGATGGAAAAAGCCGCTATTGGTCGAAAAGGCACTTCCATAAGGGAGCCATCAAAAATGGTCTTTTGAATGTCATTTTTACCTATCGATTTTATGGCTTTTTCTGGCGTAGTTTGACGTGCTGATTGCAACGGTACCATTGGATCGGGTGGATTTGATGTATTTTTCGACTCAGCCCAATTTGATGGAAAAAGCCGCTATTGGTCGGGAAGGCACTTCCATAAGGGAGCCATCAAAAATGGTCTTTTGAATATCATTTTTACCTATCGATTTTATGGCTTTTTATGGCGTAGTTTGACGTGCTGATTGCAACGGTACCATTGGATCGGGTGGATTTGATGTATTTTTCGACTCAGCCCAATTTGATGGAAAAAGCCGCTATTGGTCGAGAAGGCACTTCCATAAGGGAGCCATCAAAAATGGTCTTTTGAATGTCATTTTTACCAATCGATTTTATGGCTTTTTCTGGCTTAGTTTAACGTGGTGATTGCAACGGTACCATTGGATTGGGTGGATTTGATGTATTTTTCGACTCAGCCCAATTTGATGGAAAAAGCCGCTATTGGTCGAAAAGGCACTTCCATAAGGGAGCCATCAAAAATGGTCTTTTGAATGTCATTTTTACCTATCGATTTTATGGCTTTTTCTGGCGTAGTTTGACGTGCTGATTGCAACGGTACCATTGGATCGGGTGGATTTGATGTATTTTTCGATTCAGCCCAATTTGATGAAAATAGCCGCTATTGGTCGAGAAGGCACTTCCAGCACATACATAAGTGAGCCGTCAAAAATGGTCTTTTGAATGTTATTTTTACCTATCGATTTTATGACTTTTTCTGGCGTAGTTTGACGTGCTGATTGCAACAGTACCATTGGATCGGGTTGATTTGATGTATTTTTCGATTCAGCCCAATTTGATGAAAATAGCCGCTATTGGTCGAGAAGGCACTTCCAGCACATACATAAGTGAGCCGTCAAAAATGGTCTTTTGAATGTCATTTTTACCTATCGATTTTATTGCTTTTTCTGGCGTAGTTTGACGTGCTGATTGCAACGGTAGCATTGGATCGGGTGGATTTGATGTATTTTTCGACTCAGCCCAATTTGATGGAAAAAGCCGCTATAGCTCGAGAAGGCACTTCCATAAGGGAGCCATCAAAAATGGTCTTTTGAATGTCATTTTTACCTATCGATTTTATGGCTTTTTCTGGCGTAGTTTGACGTGCTGATTGCAACGGTAGCATTGGATCGGGTGGATTTGATGTATTTTTCGACTAAGCCCAATTTGATGGAAAAAGCCGCTATTGGTCGAAAAGGCACTTCCATGAGGGAGCCATCAAAAATGGTCTTTTGAATGTCATTTTTACCTATCGATTTTATGGCTTTTTCTGGCGTAGTTTGACGTGCTGATTGCAACGGTAGCATTTGATCGGGTGGATTTGATGTATTTTTCGACTCAGCCCAATTTGATGAAAATAGCCGCTATTGGTCGAGAAGGCACTTCCAGCACATACATAAGTGAGCCGTCAAAAATGGTCTTTTGAATGTCATTTTTACCTATCGATTTTATGGCTTTTTCTGGCGTAGTTTGACGTGCTGATTGCAACGGTACCATTGGATCGGGTGGATTTGATGTATTTTTCGATTCAGCCCAATTTGATGGAAATAGCCACTATTGGTTGAGAAGGCACTTCCAGCATATACATATGTGAGCCATCAAAAATGGTCTTTTGAATGTCATTTTTACCTATCGATTTTATGGCTTTTTCTGGCGTAGTTTGACGTGCTGATTGCAACAGTA
The DNA here is from genome assembly GCA_963457665.1 of Thysanoteuthis rhombus. Lineage (NCBI taxonomy): Eukaryota > Metazoa > Mollusca > Cephalopoda > Oegopsida > Thysanoteuthidae > Thysanoteuthis > Thysanoteuthis major. Next base: position 2,263 of record CAUOPZ010000006.1, on the reverse strand, counting down.
CCATTGGATCGGGTGGATTTGATGTATTTTTCGACTCAGCCCAATTTGATGAAAATAGCCGCTATTGGTCGAGAAGGCACTTCCAGCACATACATAAGTGAGCCGTCAAAAATGGTCTTTTGAATGTCATTTTTACCTATCGATTTTATGGCTTTTTCTGGCGTAGTTTGATGTGCTGATTGCAACGGTGCCATTGGATCGGTTGGATTTGATGTATTTTTCGACTCAGCCCAATTTGATGAAAATAGCTGCTATTGGTCGAGAAGGCACTTAAAGCACATACATAAGTGAGCCATCAAAAATGGTCTTTTGAATGTCATTTTTACCTATCGATTTTATGGCTTTTTCTGGCTTAGTTTGATGTGCTGATTGCAACGGTACCATTGGATCGGGTGGATTTGATGTATTTTTCGATTCAGCCCAATTTGATGAAAATAGCCGCTATTGGTCCAGAAGGCACTTCCAGCAAATACATAAGTGAGCCGTCAAAAATGGTCTTTTGAATGTCATTTTCACCTATCGATTTTATGGCTTTTTCTGGCGTAATTTGACGTGCTGCTTGCAACGGTACCATTGGATCGGGTGGATTTGATGTATTTTTCGCCTCAGCCCAATTTGATGAAAATAGCCAATATTGACCGAAAATGCATTTTTACCGCATACATAAGTGAGCCATCAAAAATGGTCTCTTGAATGTCATTTTTACCTATCGATTTTATGGCTTTTTCTGGCGTAGTTTGACGTGCTGATTGCAATGGTACCATTGGATCGGGTGGATTTGATGTATTTTTTGATTCAGCCCAATTTGATGAAAATAGCCGCTATTGGTCGAAAAGGCACTTCCAGCACATACATAAGTGAGCCGTCAAAAATTGTCTTTTGAATGTCATTTTTACCTATCGATTTTATGGCTTTTTCTGGCGTAGTTTGACGTGCTGATTGCAACGGTACCATTGGATCGGGTGGATTCGATGTATTTCTCAATTCAGCCCAATTTGATGGAAATAGCCAATATTGACCGAAAATGCATTTTTACCGTATACATAAGTAAGCCGTCAAAAATGGTCTTTTGAATGTCATTTTTACCTATCGATTTTATTGCTTTTTCTTGCGTAGTTTGACGTGCTGATTGCATCGGTACCATTGGATCGGGTGGATTTGATGTATTTTTCGATTCAGTCAATTTGATGAAAATAGCCGCTATTGGTCGAGAAGGCACTTCCAGCACATACATAAGTGTGCTGTCAAAAATGGTCTTACGAATGTCATTTTTATCTATCGATTTTATGGCTTTTTCTGGCGTAGTTTGACGTGCTGATTGCAACGATACCATTGGATCGGGTGGATTTGATGTGTTTTTCGATTCAGCCTAATTTGATGAAAATAGCCGCTATTGGTCGAGAAGGCACTTCCAGCACATACATAGAGCCGTCAAAAATTGTCTTTTGAATGTCATTTTTACCTATCGATTTTATGGCTTTTTCTGGCGTAGTTTGACGTGCTGATTGCAACGGTACCATTGGATCGGGTGGATTTGATGTATTTTTCGATTCAGCCCAAATTGATGGAAAAAGCCAATATTGACCGAAAATGCATTTTTACTGCATACATAAGTTAGCCGTCAAAAATGGTCTTTTGAATGTCATTTTTACCTATCGATTTTATGGCTTTTTCTGGCGTAGTTTGACGTGCTGATAGCAACAGTACCATTGGATCGGGTGGATTTGATGTATTTTTCGATTCAGCCCAAATTGATGGAAATAGCCAATATTGATCAAAAATGCATTTTTACCGCATGCATAAGTGAGCCGTCACAAATGGTCTTTTGAAAGTCATTTTTACCTATCGATTTCATGGCTTTTTCTGGCGTAGTTTGACGTGCTGATTCCAACAGTACCATTGGATCAGGTGGAATTGATGTATTTTTCGATTCAGCCCAATTTGATGGAAAAAGCCAATATTGACCGAAAATGCATTTTTACCGCATCCATAAGTGAGCCATCAAAAATGGTCTTTTGAATGTCATTTTTACCTATCGATTTTATGGCTTTTTCTGGCGTAGTTTGACGTGCTGATTGCAACGGTACCATTGGATCGGGTGGATTTGATGTATTTTTCGACTCAGCCCAATTTGATGGAAATAGCCAATATTGACCGAAAATGCATTTTTACCGCATACATAAGTGAGCCGTCACAAATGGTCTTTTGAATGTCATTTTTACCTATCGATTTTATGGCTTTTTCTGGCGTAGTTTGACGTGCT
>CAUOPZ010000005.1:17500-22500 GCA_963457665.1 Thysanoteuthis rhombus | reverse complement strand
GTTTTTTTGGTATGTTAGGGGTAATGTTAATGGAGGGGTGATGAGGTGGAGGAGCTACATAGGTATCAACCTTATAAGTTATTGAAAATGTGTTGGCTATGAATTGGACAGGGGTTATAACTGGCTAAGGTGAAATTTTTCCTATGGGTCTGGGTTACTTTGAAACTTTCATTATATAATGTGTCCTAGATGGGGGTTGTGAGGATATTGATGGTAGGAGTTCTGTGTATTAGGTTTCTGCTTCATGAGAGTTGTTCAGTTTAGGGTTTAATCCATTAGGATAGAGTTTGTTGATCCACATATCTTAGTGTTTCTCTAGAACTTTTGTTACGTCAATAAAAATAAAACGAAATATACATATACATTTTATAAAACGAAATATATATTTACATGTATAAAACAAAATATATATATATATATACATGTATAAAAAGAAATATATATAAATACGTATAGAAAACGAAATATATATACATATATAAATTGAAATATATATATATATACATATAAATTAAACAAAATATATATATATACATATATATAAAAAAAATATATATATATACATATTTAAAACAAAATATATATATACATATATGAAACAAAATATATAAACATATGAAAAAAAATATATATATACATATATAATAGAAAATATTTATATATATATATATATATACACATATAATATATACACTAACATTTATATACACACGCAAAAAACAAATATATATTTACTCACAAAAAACATATATATATATACAAAAAAAAAACATTTTTATATATATATGAAGAAACATAAATACACAAAAGACATATACATACACACAAAAAAACATGTATATATACACATAAAATGCATATATGTATACAGAAAAAATGCAGATACATATATACATATATACACAAAAAATGCATATATATATATATATATACACATATATATATACACACACACATGAGATATATATATATATATGCTCATAAACATGGGAAGCATATATATATGTACATATATATATACCAATGAGAAGCGTATATATATATACACCCATGAGAAGCATATATATATATATATATATATATACCCAGGAGAAGTATATATATATATATATATATACCCATGAGAAGCATATATATATATATACCAATGAGAAGCATATATATATATATACATACATACACATAAGAAGTATAAATATACATAAGAAGCATATTTATATATATACATACACATATGAAGCAAATTTATACATATACATACATATAATAAGCTAATTTTTATATAAAAAAAACATAAATAGCATATTTATATATATATACACATGAGAGGCATATATATAAGTATATATACACACATAAGGAGCATATATATATATATATACATATATATATATACACACATAAGAAGCATGTAATATATACATACATAAGAAGCATGTATATATACACACATAAGAAGCATATATATATATATATACACACAAGAAACATATATATACACACAAGAAACATATATATATATATACACACAAGAAACATACTTATATATATATACACACAAGAAACATATATATATATATACACACAAGAAACATATATATATATATATATATACACATAAGAAGCGTATATATATATATATATATATACACATAAGAAGTGTACATATATATATATATACACATAAGAAGCGCATATATATATATATATACACATAAGAAGCGTATATATATATCTATATATATACACACACAAGCATATATATATATTTATATATATACGCACACAAGCATATATATATATATACATATACACACATAAGAAATATATATATATATACATATACACACATAAAAAGCAAATATATATATATATACACACACACATAAGCATATATACGTATATATATACACACATAAGAAGCATACGTACATATATATATACACACATATATATACACACATAAGAAGCATATATACATATATAATTACATACATAAGAAGCATATACATATATATATATAAAGCATATATATATATATATATATATATATATATATACACACATAAGCATATATATATATATATATATATATATATATACACACATAAGCATATATATATATACATATAAGTATATGTATATACATACACATGAGAAGCACATATATATAAATACGCATAAGAAGCATATATATATATATATACACATAAGCATATATATATATATATACGCACAGAAGCATATATATATATATATATACACACAGAAGCATATATATGTATATATATACACATAAGAAGCATATATATATATATATATACACACATAAGAAGCATATATATATATATATACACATAAGAAGCATATATATATATATATACACATAAGAAGCATATATATATATATATATATACACATAAGAAGCATATATATATCATATATATATACACATAAGAAGCATATATATATATATATACACATAAGAAGCATATATATATATATATACACATGAGAAGCATATATATACACACACATAAGAAGCATATATATATATATATATATACACATAAGAAGCATATATATATACACACATAAGAAGCATACATATACATATATATATATATGCACAGAAGAAGTATATATATATATATACATAAGAAGCATATATATATACATATATATATATACATACACATAAGAAGTATATATATATATATATATATACACACAAGAAACATGTATATATATATATTTATATATATACACACATAAGAAGCATATATATATATATATATATATACACATAAGAAGCATATATATATATATATATATACACATAAAAAGCATATATATATATATATACACATAAGAAGCATATATATATATATATACACATAAGAAGCATATATATATATATACACATAAGAAGCATATATATATATATATATATACATAAGAAGCATATATATATATATATATACACATAAAAACATATATATATATATATATACACATAAGAAGCATATATATATATATACACACACATAAAAAGCATATATATATATATATATATACACACATAAAAAGCATATATATATATATATATATACACATAAGGAGCATATATTATATATATATACACACATAAAAAGCATATATATTTATATGTATACACATAAGAAGCATATATATATATATATATACACATAAGAAGCATATATATATATATGTATACACATAAGAAGCATATATATATATATATATATACACATAAGAAGCATATATATATATATACATATATACACATAAGAAGCATATATATATATATATACACATAAGAAGCATATATATATATACACATAAGAAGCATATATATATATACACATAAGAAGCATATATATATATATATACACATAAGAAGCATATATATATATGCTTTATATACATATATGTATATATATACACACAAAAGAAGCATATATATATATATATATATATATATATACACACATAAAAAACAAGTATATATGAATATATATATTTATACACATAAGAAGCATATATATATACATATAAGTACATATATATACATACACATAAGAAGCATATATATATACATACGAATAAGAAGCATATATATATATACACATAAGAAGCATATATATATATATATATATATATATATATATACATAAGAAGCATATATATATATATATATATATATATATATATATATACATAAGAAGCATATATATATATATACACACATAAGAAGCATATATATGTATATTTATATATATATACACATAAGAAGCATATATATATATATATACACGTACATATATATACATATAGGAAGCATATATATATATATATATACACACACACATAAGAAGCATATATATATATATATATATATATATACGCACATAAAAAGCATATATATATATACATATATATAAACGCACATAAGAAGCATATATATATATTCACATAAGCATATATATATATACACATAAGAAGCATATATATATATATATATATATATACACACATAAGAAGCATATATATATATATATACACATAAGAAGCATATATATATATATACACATGAGATATATAGATATATATATATATATATATATATACACATAAGAAACATTTATATATATATACACATATGAAGCATATATATATATATAAATACACATAAGAATCATATATATATATATAAATACACATAAGAAGCATATATATATATATAAATACACATAAGAAGCATATATATATATATACACATAATAAGAATATATATATATATACACATAATAAGAATATATATATATATACACATAATAAGCATATATATATATATATATACACATAAGAAGCATATATATATATATATACACATATGAAGCATATATATATATATATACACATATGAAGCATATATATATATATATACACATATGAAGCATATATATATATATACACATAAGAAGCATATATATATATATATACACATAAGAAGCATATATATATATATACACATAAGAAGCATATATATATATATACACATAAGAAGAATATATATATATATACACATAAGAAGAATATATATATATATACACATAAGAAGAATATATATATATATACACAAAAGAAGAATATATATATATATACACATAAGAAGCATATATATATATATATATATATATACACATAAGAAGCATATATATATATATATATACGCATAAGAAGCATATATATATATATATACATACACATAAGAAGCCTATATATATATATACACATAAGAACCATATATATATATATATATATGTATACACATAAGAAGCATATATATATATAGATATACACATAAGAAGCATATATATATATATATATATATACACACACATAAGAAGCATATATATATATATATATATATATATATACACATAAGAAGCATATATATATATATATATATATAC
>CAUOPZ010000005.1:12500-15000 GCA_963457665.1 Thysanoteuthis rhombus | reverse complement strand
AATATATATATATATGAAGGAACATAAATATAAATATATATATGAAAGAAAATGAATATATATATGAAAGAACATAAATATATATATGAAAGAACATTATATATGTATATATATATATATATATATAACATGAACAGACGTATATATATATGTATATATTTATATAAAAATATGAGGGAACATATATGTGCATTCATATATATATAAACATATATATATGCACACGTGAAAATATATATATATACACACATATGCTCACACATATACGTACACACACATATATATATATATATATAAATACACACACACACACACATATATATATACACATATACATTTATATATATATTTACACATATTCATACACATATATTTGCATACAAACACATATTTATGCATGCATACTTATATAAATGGAAACACACATATATGCACACATATATATACACACACATATATATATATACACGGAAGAATACACACACTTATATATGCACACACACACACATATATACATATATGCACACAGACGTATATATACACACACACACACATGTATATATGCACACACACACACGTATATACATATATATATATATATATATATATATATATATGCACACATATATATAGTCACACACACATATATATATGCACACACACACTTATATATACGCGCACACATTCATATACACAAACATATATATATGCATACACACATATATAAATATATATGCCCACACATGTATATATGCACACAAACATAAATGCACACCCACACACATATATATATATATATATAAGTATGTATGCACTTAGATATATATATGCATAAACACACTAACAGATATATATATCCATATATGCACACATATAGATTCATATATATGCTCTCACACACGTACATATACATGCTCACACACAAATATGTCCACATACACACACAAGATCACACACACATATGCTTGCACACACATATATATGCTCACACATACACGCACATACATGTATATGCTCACGCATGCATGCACGTGTATATGCTCTCGCATGCACGCTCGTGTATATGCTCACCCATGCACGCTGGTGTATATGCTCTCGCATGCACGCTCGTGTATATGCTCACGCATACACGCTCGTGTATATGCTCATGCATACACACACATATATATATATGTGCATAGACACACATATATATGTTCACAGGTACATAAATATATGTAAGTCTACATCATATAAAGACACACATACTCACATAATGCAGACACACACATACATAATCTATATACACATATATTCCTCAAAAAATATTTGTAAAAGGAAAAATTTAGGTTTAAATTCAGTTTATATATCCTCAATAAAAAATAACACTTCGATTTCTTCTGACTGAATTTCAAAAACAACAAAAATTGGCAAAACTCCACACTTTCATCCAAATTCATTGCTAAAAGCATCAATATGTATGATTTAAGTTGTCTATACAATTAAATCAAATTATTTCTAAAAAATTTCAGTAATCAGGGAATATTAGATGTATGCAGACAAAAAACACCTGATTTGCTATCGGTGATTGCACACATGCACAATTGCACTTACAGTTGTAATGTCAGCTGAGTTAGAAATATGTCATTTCGAGATCTTTTAAACTGATGATTTACTGTATAGATATCTGATTCTATTCTCCAATACTACCATCAACATATACTTTAGTGAAGAATTGAATACAAAACCCTTCTTTTAGCTAGATATCAAAAACATCACTTCCTCTGTCGAGGTGCTACAAATGCGTATACAGCTCTCAGTCTCATGAATGAAATGGCAAGGTTTTCTACAATCTGATTGTCACGATAATCTTCCCTAAATTTTCTTTACTCTGGGAAACGCATGGATCAAACTCCATGTTCAGTCTTTCATGGTCAGTTTGTCGAGAGTCTATCAGTATTAGAGAATAGCCCTCAAGTCAACGCACACAACTTGGCAGTATGGCTCACACACTGAACCTGGTTTCCATATATCTCTTGGTACAACCCAAGCCACGTGGATCCCAAAGCATTTCAGACAACTCCGCCCAACTCTGATGCCAGAACTATCAATGACAAGAAAGCTCCCATCTCTTCTCTTCACACGATTGATCAGAGGTTATCCTTGGATACACTTCATCCTCATTCTTCATTTGTCATTTATGCCCTTGTATTAAACATATATCTTATTTGTCTAACCAAAATACTTGTACATATTCTTTTCATCTTGTTTCATCTTCATGTCCAAGTTCACACTTGGTGCCCATACTCTACATACATCTTTCCTCCTATGCATCTACAGGGGAGCACAAGCGTTACACACCAAAACAAATCTCTTTGTCTCACCAACATTCATCACAATATTCATTTCTCTACCATAAGAGTTACTACAAAAATAAGATCATATTTTTGGTTGAACAAAACTGATTCTCCAGTCAGATGACAGAAAGACTGTACAATAATATTAAATTGGTCATACAACC
>CAUOPZ010000003.1:722500-742500 GCA_963457665.1 Thysanoteuthis rhombus | reverse complement strand
GAGCCAGCGTGTGCACCAGACAGGGCTGCCCACTTGTACGAATACACCACTGGGCGCCGAGCATTTGACTGCGGTGCCGTCCCAAGCAAGGCTGTGGGCCGCAGTAGACCCTGACAAGTATCGTTCGACGAGCTGTGGGCACGCAGTCGAGGGGGACATCGACGGTGGTTGGCATCCGTGTACGCTGGACGCCTTCGTTCTGCACCACACGGGTCGGTCGGGGAGCAGCGACTTTTGTAATTGGAGACTTGCACAAGGTGTAGAAGAGAGGTTATAGAGAATAGAGAGTTGAAATGGTAGGTCGATCTGACAGACTTTCCGCTGTTTTCTGTCTGGTGCGTGCAGCGTGTGCAGAGTGACGCTGCTTACGGGTCGGGGAGCATGGCTCGGACGACGGTTAGCCGGGAGCGAAGTCGTTTTGCGTGCGAGTCGAGTAGCGAGAGGGACGACAGGCGGCGAGCCAGCGTGTGCACCAGACAGGGCTGCCCACTTGTACGAATACACCACTGGGCGCCGAGCATTTGACTGCGGTGCCGTCCCAAGCAAGGCTGTGGGCCGCAGTAGACCCTGACAAGTATCGTTCGACGAGCTGTGGGCACGCAGTCGAGGGGGACATCGACGGTGGTTGGCATCCGTGTACGCTGGACGCCTTCGTTCTGCACCACACGGGTCGGTCGGGGAGCAGCGACTTTTGTAATTGGAGACTTGCACAAGGTGTAGAAGAGAGGTTATAGAGAATAGAGAGTTGAAATGGTAGGTCGATCTGACAGACTTTCCGCTGTTTTCTGTCTGGTGCGTGCAGCGTGTGCAGAGTGACGCTGCTTACGGGTCGGGGAGCATGGCTCGGACGACGGTTAGCCGGGAGCGAAGTCGTTTTGCGTGCGAGTCGAGTAGCGAGAGGAACGACAGGCGGCGAGCCAGCGTGTGCACCAGACAGGGCTGCCCACTTGTACGAATACACCACTGGGCGCCGAGCATTTGACTGCGGTGCCGTCCCAAGCAAGGCTGTGGGCCGCAGTAGACCCTGACAAGTATCGTTCGACGAGCTGTGGGCACGCAGTCGAGGGGGACATCGACGGTGGTTGGCATCCGTGTACGCTGGACGCCTTCGTTCTGCACCACACGGGTCGGTCGGGGAGCAGCGACTTTTGTAATTGGAGACTTGCACAAGGTGTAGAAGAGAGGTTATAGAGAATAGAGAGTTGAAATGGTAGGTCGATCTGACAGACTTTCCGCTGTTTTCTGTCTGGTGCGTGCAGCGTGTGCAGAGTGACGCTGCTTACGGGTCGGGGAGCATGGCTCGGACGACGGTTAGCCGGGAGCGAAGTCGTTTTGCGTGCGAGTCGAGTAGCGAGAGGGACGACAGGCGGCGAGCCAGCGTGTGCACCAGACAGGGCTGCCCACTTGTACGAATACACCACTGGGCGCCGAGCATTTGACTGCGGTGCCGTCCCAAGCAAGGCTGTGGGCCGCAGTAGACCCTGACAAGTATCGTTCGACGAGCTGTGGGCACGCAGTCGAGGGGGACATCGACGGTGGTTGGCATCCGTGTACGCTGGACGCCTTCGTTCTGCACCACACGGGGGGTCGGGGAGCAGCGACTTTTGTAATTGGAGACTTGCACAAGGTGTAGAAGAGAGGTTATAGAGAATAGAGAGTTGAAATGGTAGGTCGATCTGACAGACTTTCCGCTGTTTTCTGTCTGGTGCGTGCAGCGTGTGCAGAGTGACGCTGCTTACGGGTCGGGGAGCATGGCTCGGACGACGGTTAGCCGGGAGCGAAGTCGTTTTGCGTGCGAGTCGAGTAGCGAGAGGGACGACAGGCGGCGAGCCAGCGTGTGCACCAGACAGGGCTGCCCACTTGTACGAATACACCACTGGGCGCCGAGCATTTGACTGCGGTGCCGTCCCAAGCAAGGCTGGGGATATCGGCTGTGTGGGCCGCAGTAGACCCTGACAAGTATCGTTCGAGCTGTGGGCACGCGGTCGAGGGGGACATCGACGGTGGTTGGCATCCGTGTACGCTGGACGCCTTCGTTCTGCACCACACGGGTCGGGGAGCAGCGACTTTTGTAATTGGAGACTTGCACAAGGTGTAGAAGAGAGGTTATAGAGAATAGAGAGTTGAAATGGTAGGTCGATCTGACAGACTTTCCGCTGTTTTCTGTCTGGTGCGTGCAGCGTGTGCAGAGTGACGCTGCTTACGGGTCGGGGAGCATGGCTCGGACGACGGTTAGCCGGGAGCGAAGTCGTTTTGCGTGCGAGTCGAGTAGCGAGAGGAACGACAGGCGGCGAGCCAGCGTGTGCACCAGACAGGGCTGCCCACTTGTACGAATACACCACTGGGCGCCGAGCATTTGACTGCGGTGCCGTCCCAAGCAAGGCTGTGGGCCGCAGTAGACCCTGACAAGTATCGTTCGACGAGCTGTGGGCACGCAGTCGAGGGGGACATCGACGGTGGTTGGCATCCGTGTACGCTGGACGCCTTCGTTCTGCACCACACGGGTCGGTCGGGGAGCAGCGACTTTTGTAATTGGAGACTTGCACAAGGTGTAGAAGAGAGGTTATAGAGAATAGAGAGTTGAAATGGTAGGTCGATCTGACAGACTTTCCGCTGTTTTCTGTCTGGTGCGTGCAGCGTGTGCAGAGTGACGCTGCTTACGGGTCGGGGAGCATGGCTCGGACGACGGTTAGCCGGGAGCGAAGTCGTTTTGCGTGCGAGTCGAGTAGCGAGAGGGACGACAGGCGGCGAGCCAGCGTGTGCACCAGACAGGGCTGCCCACTTGTACGAATACACCACTGGGCGCCGAGCATTTGACTGCGGTGCCGTCCCAAGCAAGGCTGTGGGCCGCAGTAGACCCTGACAAGTATCGTTCGACGAGCTGTGGGCACGCAGTCGAGGGGGACATCGACGGTGGTTGGCATCCGTGTACGCTGGACGCCTTCGTTCTGCACCACACGGGGGGTCGGGGAGCAGCGACTTTTGTAATTGGAGACTTGCACAAGGTGTAGAAGAGAGGTTATAGAGAATAGAGAGTTGAAATGGTAGGTCGATCTGACAGACTTTCCGCTGTTTTCTGTCTGGTGCGTGCAGCGTGTGCAGAGTGACGCTGCTTACGGGTCGGGGAGCATGGCTCGGACGACGGTTAGCCGGGAGCGAAGTCGTTTTGCGTGCGAGTCGAGTAGCGAGAGGGACGACAGGCGGCGAGCCAGCGTGTGCACCAGACAGGGCTGCCCACTTGTACGAATACACCACTGGGCGCCGAGCATTTGACTGCGGTGCCGTCCCAAGCAAGGCTGGGGATATCGGCTGTGTGGGCCGCAGTAGACCCTGACAAGTATCGTTCGACGAGCTGTGGGCACGCGGTCGAGGGGGACATCGACGGTGGTTGGCATCCGTGTACGCTGGACGCCTTCGTTCTGCACCACACGGGTCGGGGAGCAGCGACTTTTGTAATTGGAGACTTGCACAAGGTGTAGAAGAGAGGTTATAGAGAATAGAGAGTTGAAATGGTAGGTCGATCTGACAGACTTTCCGCTGTTTTCTGTCTGGTGCGTGCAGCGTGTGCAGAGTGACGCTGCTTACGGGTCGGGGAGCATGGCTCGGACGACGGTTAGCCGGGAGCGAAGTCGTTTTGCGTGCGAGTCGAGTAGCGAGAGGGACGACAGGCGGCGAGCCAGCGTGTGCACCAGACAGGGCTGCCCACTTGTACGAACACCACTGGGCGCCGAGCAATTGACTGCGGTGCCGTCCCAAGCAAGGCTGGGGATATCGGCTGTGTGGGCCGCAGTAGACCCTGACAAGTATCCTTCGAGCTGTGGGCACGCAGTCGAGGGGGACATCGACGGTGGTTGGCATCTGTACGCTGGACGCCTTCGTTCTGCACCACACGGGTCGGGGAGCAGCGACTTTTGTAATTGGAGACTTGCACAAGGTGTAGATGAGAGGTTATAGAGAATAGTGAGTTGAAATGGTAGGTCGATCTGACAGACTTTCCGCTGTTTTCTGTCTGGTGCGTGCAGCGTGTGCAGAGTGACGCTGCTTACGGGTCGGGGAGCATGGCTCGGACGACGGTTAGCCGGGAGCGAAGTCGTTTTGCGTGCGAGTCGAGTAGCGAGAGGGACGACAGGCGGCGAGCCAGCGTGTGCACCAGACAGGGCTGCCCACTTGTACGAATACACCACTGGGCGCCGAGCATTTGACTGCGGTGCCGTCCCAAGCAAGGCTGGGGATATCGGCTGTGTGGGCCGCAGTAGACCCTGACAAGTATCGTTCGACGAGCTGTGGGCACGCGGTCGAGGGGGACATCGAGGGTGGTTGGCATCCGTACGCTGGACGCCTTCGTTCTGCACCACACGGGTCGGGGAGCAGCGACTTTTGTAATTGGAGACTTGCACAAGGTGTAGATGAGAGGTTATAGAGAATAGTGAGTTGAAATGGTAGGTCGATCTGGCAGACTTTCCGCTGTTTTCTGGTGCGTGCAGCGTGTGAAGAGTGACGCTGCTTACGGGTCGGAGAGCGTGGCTGTTCGGGTGAGCCGAGACTAAATGGTTGTGCGTGCGAGTCGAACGGGTGGAACTTTGAATATTTTTCAGCTCGATAAAAGTCACCGTTAGGCACTGGTGGCGACGCAATTGAACGAGACGTATTCTGCAAACGCAAGCGGGGAGCGGCAAGCCGGTAGGTCGGCTCGCATAACGATCTTAAGTGAACAGCCAGCCCCTAAGTGAGTGAGTCAGTGGGCTAGCCAACCTGCTAGCCGATTGGAGGATCATACGGACAAAGTGGACGATAAAGACGAGAAGTCAAACCAGAGGACGACGAGGGCGTCTTGCTGGGACTACCTGCGAGCGAGCGAGCGAGCGAGCGAGCGAGCGACGGGATATTACTATATATAAGGGCGACGACCAACAGTCTGTGCTAGGTGGGCATCAACCTGCAAACGTGTCACTTGACGACGCTGGTGACACGTAAACATAGAGCCTTGGGACACTTTTGGTAGTCTTGAACCTGAGAAGAGAGCAGTTGCCCCAGGATCACGATAAAAGAAGCAAGCTGACGGAGACAGCGTTCAGCCGAGACGGACTTCGAGCGAGCGAGCGAGCGAGCGAGCGATAGGGAACCGAAACACTGCTAGACGGCGAGCAGACGACGAGCCGACAACGAGGACACCCCTAGTCTCGAACCTGAGAAGAGAGCAGTTGCCCCAGGATCACGATAAACGAAGCAAGCTGACGGAGACAGCGTTCAGCCGAGACGGACTTCGAGCGATAGGGAACCAACACACTGCTAGACGGCGAGCAGACGACGAGCCGACAACGAGGACGCCCCTAGTCTCGAACCTGAGAAGAGAGCAGTTGCCCCAGGATCACGATAAACGAAGCAAGCTGACGGAGACAGCGGTCAGCCGAGACAGACTTCGTGCGAGCGATAGGGAGCCCAGACACGAGGAGACGGCGAGCCGACGACGAGCCGACGACGAGCCGACGAAGAGATCGTAGTTATCCTTTTGTTTACAATCACGTTTGCCACCCTAACCGGACGAAGTGGACTTCAAACACGACACGGTGCCGACAACGGCCGACTAACCTGCCGGGGCGGACAAACTTTGCTTCACGATAAGCCTTTCCGTGGAGGTGCTCCCTCTAATATTGTCAAAACATCGAATTCGAAGTCTGCGTTCAGGCGAACCGAGTCGCTTTCCACGCTAACCGACTGACGGACGGGACGGTCTGCAGGCCCAGGCAGAGACTGCTTCTGTCTACGACCACGGGACGAAGCAGAAACTTTGAAAAAATAGGAGAGGGGATAGGCAAGCCAGCCGCGCCAGACACCGTTCCCCTGCCCACGGCACTCGACGGTCACGACGCGACGATTATAAAATGTTTAAACTGATCGTCCCTTACACGGGCGAAGCGGACATCAAAGACGAGACGGTGCCGACAACGGCCGACTGCCGACTAACCTTCCGGGGCGGACACTCGTTCCTTCACTATAAGCCTGTCTGTGAAGGTGCTCCCTCTAACATTGTCAAAACATCGAATTCGTGTAACAACTTTTGGAATTTTTTTAAAAATACGCTTACAGCGCCAGTCATCGCATTCATCACGTCTGTGCACCTCTGGCCAATACTGCCATACCGGTTAGAGCCAGCTGTCGGCATTCTGACCCATAGAAAATGGCTTCAGTTCGATCCTCGAAAAGCCCTACGAACATCGGAGTCTGCGTTCAGGCGAACCGAGTCGCTTTCCACGCTAACCGACTGACGGACGGGACGGTCTGCAGGCCCGGGCAGAGACTGCTTCCGTCTACGACTACGGGACGAAGGAAAACGATCAAAAATTAGGAAAGGGGATAGGCAAGCCAGCTGAGCCAGCTGCGCCAGCCAGCCACCGTTCCCCTGTCCACTGCACTTGACGGTCACGACGCGACGATTATAAAATGGTTACGCTGATCGTCCCTTAGACGGGCGATACGGACAAAGTGGACGATAAAGACGAGAAGGCAAGCCCGAGGACGACGACGACGGCGTCTTGCTGGGACTACCTGCGAGCGAGCGAGCGAGCGAGCGAGCGAGCGAGCGAGCGAGCGAGCGACGGGACATTACTATATATAAGGGCGACGACCAACAGTCTGTGCTAGGTGGGCATCAACCTGCAAACGTGTCACTTGACGACGCTGGTGACACGTAAACATAGAGCCTTGGGACACTTTTGGTTAACGCTCCGAAAACGGCCCTAGTCTTGAACCTGAGAAGAGAGCTGCTGCCCCAGGATCACGATAAACGAAGCAAGCTGACGGAGACAGCGGTCAGCCGAGACGGACTTCGAGCGATAGGGAACCGAAACACTGCTAGACGGCGAGCAGACAACGGGCCGACAACGAGGACGCCCCTAGTCTCGAACCTGAGAAGAGAGCAGTTGCCCCAGGGTCACGATAAACGAAGCAAGCTGACGGAGACAGCGGTCAGCCGAGACGGACTTCGAGCGAGCGAGCGAGCGAGCGAGCGATAGGGAACCGGAACACTGCTAGACGGCGAGCAGACGACGAGCCGACGAAGAGATCGTAGTTATCCTTCTGTTTACAATCACGTTTGCCACCCTAACCGGACGAAGTGGACTTCAAACACGACACGGTGCCGATAACGGCCGATTAACCTCCCGGGGGGCGGACAAACGTTGCTTCACGATAAGCCTTTCCGTGAAGGTGCTCCCTCTGATATTGTAACAAAACATCGAATTCGGAGTCTGCGTTCAGGCGAACCGAGTCGTTTTCCACGCTAACCGACTGACGGACCGGACGGTCTGCAGGCCCCAGGCAGACACTGCTTCTGTCTACGACCACGGGACGAAGCAGAAACTTTGAAAAATTAGGAAAGGGGATAGGCAAGCCAGCTGCGCCAGCCAGCCAACCACCGTTCCCCTGCCCACGGCACTTGACGGTCACGACGCGACGATAATAAAATGCTTACAACGATCGTCCCTTAGACGGGCGAAGCGGACATCAAAGACGAGACGGTGCCGACAACGGCCGACTGCCGACTAACCTTCCGGGGCGGACACTCGTTCCTTCACTATAAGCCTGTCTGTGAAGGTGCTCCCTCTAACATTGTCAAAACATCGAATTCGTGTAACAACTTTTGGAATTTTTTTAAAAATACGCTTCCAGCGCCAGTCATCGCATTCATCACGTCTGCGCACCTCTGGCCGATACTGCCATACCGGTTAGAGCCAGCTGTCGGCATTCTGACCCATAGAAAATGGCTTCAGTTCGATCGTCGAAAAGCCCTACGAACATCGGAGTCTGCGTTCAGGCGAACCGAGTCGCTTTCCACGCTAACCGACTGACGGACGGGACGGTCTGCAGGCCCGGGCGGACACTGCTTCTGTTCACGACCACGGGACGAAGGAGAAACTTTGAAAGATTAGGAAGGGGGATAGGCAAGCCAGCTGAGCCAGCTGCGCCAGCCAGCCAGCCACCGTTCCCCTGTCCACGGCACTTGACGGTCACGACGCGACGATTATAAAATGGTTACACTGATCGTCCCTTAGACGGGCGATACGGACAAAGTGGACGATAAAGACGAGAAGGCAAGCCAGAGGACGACGACGGCGTCTTGCTGGGACTACCTGCGAGCGAGCGAGCGAGCGAGCGAGCGAGCGAGCGAGCGAGCGAGCGACGGGACATTACTATATATAAGGGCGACGACCAACAGTCTGTGCTAGGTGGGCATCAACCTGCAAACGTGTCACTTGACGACGCTGGTGACACGTAAACATAGAGCCTTGGGACACTTTTGGTTAACGCTTCGAAAACGGCCCTAGTCTTGAACCTGAGAAGAGAGCAGTTGCCCCAGGATCACGATAAAAGAAGCAAGCTGACGGAGACAGCGGTCAGCCGAGACGGACTTCGAGCGAGCGAGCGAGCGAGCGATAGGGAACCGAAACACTGCTAGACGGCGAGCAGACGACGAGCCGACAACGAGGAAGCCCCAGCCGAGACGGTGCCGACAACGGCCGACCACCGACTAACCTTCCGGGGCGGACACTCTATTTATAAGCAAATATTCCAACAGAATTCAAGTCAGTCCCTCGTCCCTTCAAGCCGCTCACTGTCTGGCCATACGTACGTTTCCATGACAACGTATCAAATCTGGGGCCTTTTCAAAATATTGCAAGGAATTAAGAAAAAAATGCAACTTTCTGAAAGATTTTTTTAAAAATAAAGAAAAAGGGGGCGGGGTTAATGAACAGAGCCTTCTTTGGCTTTGCAGCTAACGTTATCGACACTTGATATCTTGAATATCAAACCAAAATGGCGATTGGCTGGACATGTTGCAGGAATGGCAGACACCGGAGAGACATCACCATTCACGACAGGGATGATCAGAGAAAACATATGAAACCGGGGGACTTCCACTGAATACGATATGGAGAGAAGAACAAAGACATACTGCGAAAGTGCTCTAATGGGACTTCGAAAAGAGAACTTTTGTCGACGCATACAATATTACGATAACATTTCAATCCTATGATTTGGAGAAAGGAAAGCATTATTCTATTAAAAAATCACTTTCCAATGACTGTCAGTTATCTTATTAGAGATAAAATTAGGAAGCAATCCCACCATGCTGAGTAAAATATGTGAGCGATTGTTTTATCTTATTTTTTTTTTTTCATAATTCTTTATAATCTATTTTCGTACGAAGATTAAAAAGCGAATATTTCAACAAAATTCAACTTTGAATCGTTTTTTTTTTTCCCCCTTTTTCCTGACGGTAAGAAGGGAAGGGAATAGGTGAGATGCACTTTTAGCCTTTTTCCCTCCCCGTCCTCACCTGAGTTCGACCTTGATTGAAAGTTGTCTTGTAGTTCCGTCCCCGACGCCTCTTCCATAGCAAGAGTTCAAATCAAGGTCGGTGTTTCATCAGGTGACGACAAGTCAGTCCCTCGTCCCTTCAAGCCGCTCACTGTCTGGCCATACGTACGTTTCCATGACAACGTATCAAATCTGGGGCCTTTTCAAAATATTGCAAGGAATTAAGAAAAAAATGCAACTTTCTGAAAGATTTTTTTAAAAATAAAGAAAAAGGGGGCGGGGTTAATGAACAGAGCCTTCTTTGGCTTTGCAGCTAACGTTATCGACACTTGATATCTTGAATATCAAACCAAAATGGCGATTGGCTGGACATGTTGCAGGAATGGCAGACACCGGAGAGACATCACCATTCACGACAGGGATGATCAGAGAAAACATATGAAACCGGGGGACTTCCACTGAATACGATATGGAGAGAAGAACAAAGACATACTGCGAAAGTGCTCTAATGGGACTTCGAAAAGAGAACTTTTGTCGACGCATACAATATTACGATAACATTTCAATCCTATGATTTGGAGAAAGGAAAGCATTATTCTATTAAAAAATCACTTTCCAATGACTGTCAGTTATCTTATTAGAGATAAAATTAGGAAGCAATCCCACCATGCTGAGTAAAATATGTGAGCGATTGTTTTATCTTATTTTTTTTTATTTCATAATTCTTTATAATCTATTTTCGTACGAAGATTAAAAAGCGAATATTTCAACAAAATTCAACTTTGAATCGTTTTTTTTTTTCCCCCTTTTTCCTGACGGTAAGAAGGGAAGGGAATAGGTGAGATGCACTTTTAGCCTTTTTCCCTCCCCGTCCTCACCTGAGTTCGACCTTGATTGAAAGTTGTCTTGTAGTTCCGTCCCCGACGCCTCTTCCATAGCAAGAGTTCAAATCAAGGTCGGTGTTTCATCAGGTGACGACAAGTCAGTCCCTCGTCCCTTCAAGCCGCTCACTGTCTGGCCATAGGTACGTTTCCATGACAACGTATCAAATCTGGGCCCTTTTCAAAATATCACAAGGAATTATGAAAAAAAAAATGCAACTTTCTGAAAGATTTCCTCTAAAAATAACAGAGAGTTCAGGATGAATAAAAAAGGTGTTGTTTTTTTTTTCCCTCTTTAAATATCTGGGATATTATTATCATTATTACTATTTTCATTAGTGGTAGTATTATTATCACATCGTTTCTCTTTTTATCCTCCATGTTGTTGAAGAGACACTTGAACCGGCCGTATCAATAAAACATGTTGTTCCCCCCCCCCGCCCCTAATACCAGGTGAAAAAACTCTTTTTTTAATTACGAGTCACCTTGGTAATTCCAAGAGTGTTTCAAAGCCTCGCTGTCATAGCATTTCTACATAATATGATTGAAATTCATTTTGAAAATAACTTGAATTGGTGAATAATGAAGGCAATTTCAGCTTTGGGAGTAACGTGTGAAGAGATCTTTTTAATATCCAGTGTTTAGAATATTTCTACCTATCATAATATGAAAGAACACAAAAAGCAACTGAAATAAGTATGATAAAGTCATTTCAAGATGATGAACCAACGTTTTACAGGTTTTGGATAATTCTTTGTGAATGTTGTGATAATAATACACGATCGAATATTAAAAGTGTCAAAAGTAAGCTAATAGATTTATAGACAAATCCTTTTTAGCTTTGAAATCAAGGCTTTGAAATGTTTTGAGCAATTTTCTTGAATGTTCTCCCGATATAGAATGGAATTTTGAAAATGTTCAAAAGCAAATCTAAAAAGCTATCAATGGAGCTTCGTTAGCTTTAAAACCGCTGATTTTGAAAGTTTTACAACGATCTCCTCGGATGTAGTGATACCGTGTGATCGAATCCTTAAAGTGTCAACACCGAACCCGAATCGGCATAAACATCTAAAACCAATATTTTCGAGGTTTTTTTTTCCCCCAATTGACTTCAATGTAGTGATATTATATGAATAAGTGTTGAAACTAAACCTGAAGAGCTGCAAACAGAGCCTTTTCAGCTTTGGATCCAATTTTCCATCGACTCCCATGAATGCATCAAAAAAATAGCAATCGATCTTCAAAGCCAAGAAAGGTAATAACAGCCTTGAAAACAATGTCTTATACGATTTTTCGGAATGTAGTAATAACATGTGTGTAAATGTCGATGAACGGGTATAAACGGAGCCTTTGCAGCTTCGAAAACCAATGTTTCCAATGTTTTTGAGCAATCCCATCGAATTCGAAAATGATAAAGGATTGAATTTCCAAAATGGAAAAACCTAGCCTCCAATGTTATGATCATGCCTTTGTTGGATTTGAATCAATAGCTTTCATGTTTTTCAACAATTTTCTTTAATGCGGTGATGATATATGATCGGATTTTCAGATTGTCAAAACCAAGTCTAAAAAGGCATAAAGACCCATGTTTTCCTGTTCTTCCGACGATTTCATCTAATGTAGTAATTATAAACGATTGGATTTCCAAATATTATAACCGAGCTTAGAACAGAGACTTTTCAGCATCGATAGCAATGTTTTGAAGATTTTCATCCATCGTCTTGAAAGTTGTAGTAGTAGTAGTAGTAGTAGTAGTAGTAGTAGTAGTAGTAGTAGTAGTAGTAGTAGTAGTAGTAGTAGTAGTAATATCGGGGTAAGAGGGTCATAACATAGCCCGAAAGAGTATTAAACGCAGCCTTTTTAGCTCGGAAACAAGCGTTTTTTTCAATGTTTTTAACAATTTTCTCCAATGTACTAATGATAAAGGATTGAATTCGTAAAGTGTCAAAAGCACACCGAAAAGGCCGTGAACAGAGTGTTTTTAGCTTTGGAATCAATGTTTTAGAGGTTTGTAACAAGTTTTCTAAATCTAGTAATATCATGTGAATAAGTGTTAAAAACCACGGAGTCAAGATATTTGATTGCGCCTTCAAATGTCAAAACCAAGCTTGAGAAGGTTTTTTTCATTCTTTTTCTTCCAGTTCTGAAACCAATGATTTCAAAGCACCTAAAAATGCACCTTTCATGTTTAGTTTTCACCTTTGGGAAAAATCAAACGGCTGTTATCAATGCAACTGAAAAAAGACTCGTTGAAACTTCCTAAAACATTCATTTCCATGCTGAATACGTGTTCATTATGCTTATTTCACTTAGTTATCACTATCTTTTCACTTTTGATGCGTAATAATACTACAGGACTGAAAAATCTTTGCTCAAAGCACTCAAAATGCACTGTTTATAGCTTTTCAGGTTCAGTGTTTACTTTTGGAATAATTAAACGCATATCATTAACGCAACTGAAAAAGCTCGTTGAAACTCTATCAAAACAGAATTTCAATGCTGAATATGCGTCTTTTCACTTCTAACGTAGCACTAAAAATTTAAAACACGCTTACAAATACTGATTTCGAAGCATTTTCATGTACTGTTTATAGTTTTTCAAGGTAAGTTTCAAGTTTCCCAATTATCGAATGTATGTTATTAATTCAATCGAAGAAAACTGTCGAAACCTCATAGAACATTACTTCCAATGCTGGATGTGTGTTCATTATGCTGATTTAAGTTAGTCATCGCTAACTTTTCTTTTCTCACATGTTGCAATCGTACAGCATTAAAAATTGAAAACACGCTTATAAACATTGATTTCAAAGCTAAAAATGCACTGTTTATAGCCTTTCGTGTTGGCTTTTCACTTTGGGGATAATCAAATATATATCATTGATGCAATTGAAAAAACTTTTTCAATGCTCATAAAACATTACTTCCAATGCGTAATATGTGTTCCTTATGCTTATTCAAGTTAGTCATCACTAACTTTTCACTTCTGATACGTAGTAGTACTGCAGCAGTGATGATTTTAAACACCCCCCACTTCCCCCCACACACAGGCACAAATATTGATTTCAAAGCAGAAAAAAAAAAGCACTATACCTTTCAAGTATAATATAATCCAATGTATATCATCAATGCAATTGGAAGAACTTGTTAAATCCTCATAGAACATTGATTTCAATGCAGGATATGTGTTCATTATGTTTATTCAGGTTAGTTTTTACTATCTTTTCACTACTTATCCGTATAGTACTGGAGCACCGAAAATTTTGAAACATTGGTTTCAAAGCTGAAAAGTCTCTTTCTAGGCCATTTCAGGCTTGCTTTCACCTCTGTTTCATATACAATCATTACTGCATGCAATAAAATTGCTAAAAGCATTTGAAACATTGCTTTCAAAGCCGAACGGTCTCTCTTTCAACCCTTTGAGGCTTGCTTTCACCTCTTATTTCTTTTCAAACCCTTTCACCTCTTATTCATATATCATTATTACTGCATGCAATAGAAGTGTTAAAAACGTTTGAAACATGGCTTTCGAAGCTAAAAAGTCAATTTTTAGGCCCTTTCAGGCTCGCTTTCACTTCTTATTCATATATCATTACTGCATGCAATGAAATGGTTGAAAACATTTGAAACATCGGTTATCCAAGCTAAACAGTCTCTCTTTCAACCCTTCCAGGCTTGCTTTCACCTCTTATTCATATATTATTACTGCATGCGATAAAATTGCTAAAAACATTTGAAAAATTGTTTTCAATGCTAAACAGTCTCTATTTCAACCATTTCAGGCATGCTTTCACCTCTTATTTATATAATTTTTATTGCATGCGATAAAATTCGCTAAAAACTTATGAAACATTGGTTTCAATGCTAGACAGTCTCTCTTTCAACCCTTTCAGACATGCTTTCACCTCTTATTTATATATTATTACTGCATGCCATAAAATTCGCTAAAAACATTTGAAACATTGGTTCCAATGCTAAACAGTCTCTCTTTCAACCCTTCAAGGCTGGTTTTCACCTCTTATTTATATATCATTACTGCATGCCATAAAATTCGCTAAAAACATTTGAAACATTGGTTTCAATGCTAAACAGTCTCTCTTTCAACCCTTCAAGGCTGGTTTTCACCTCTTATTTATATATCATTACTGCATGACATAAAATTCGATAAAACATTTGAAACATTGTTTTCAATGCTAAACAGTCTCTCTTTCAACCCTTCAAGGCTGTTTTCACCTCTTATTTATATATTATTACTGCATGCGATAAAATTCGCTAAAAACATTTGAAACATTGGTTTCAAAGCTAAACAGTCTCTCTTTCAACCCTTTCAGGCTGGTTTTCACCTCTTATTCATATATTATTACTGCACGCAATAAAACTGCTAAAAACATTTGAAACATTGGTTTCAAAGCTAAACAGTCTCTCTTCCAACCCTTTCAGGCTGGTTTTCACCTCTTATTCATATATTATTACTGCATGCGATAAAACTGCTAAAAACATTTGAAACATTGGTTTCTGAGCTAAACAGTCTCTCTTTCAACCATTTCAGGCTTGCTTTCACGTCTTATCTATGTATCATTACTGCATGCGATAAAATTGCTAAAAACCTTTGAAACATTGTTTTCAAAGCTAAACAGTCAATATTTAGACCCTATTAGGCTTTATTTCATTTCTTATTCATATATTATCACTGCATGCAATAAA
This sequence comes from Thysanoteuthis rhombus, assembly GCA_963457665.1. Classification (NCBI taxonomy): domain Eukaryota; kingdom Metazoa; phylum Mollusca; class Cephalopoda; order Oegopsida; family Thysanoteuthidae; genus Thysanoteuthis; species Thysanoteuthis major. Next base: position 727,600 of record CAUOPZ010000003.1, on the reverse strand, counting down.
ATTGTCGTAAACATTCGAAACATTGGTTTCAAAGCTAAAAAGTCTCTGTTTAGATCTTTTTAGGCTTGCTTTCACCTCTCATTCATATGTTATTACTGCATGCAAGGAAATTGTTAAAAACATTTGAAACATCAGTTTCAAAGCCAAAAAATTCTCTCTGTAGACCACTTCCAGGCTTGCTTCCAGCTCTCATTCATATATTATTATTATTATTATGATTGCATGCAATAAAATCGTTAAAAACATTCGGAACATTGTTTTCAAAACTAGAAAGTCTCTCTTCAGACCCTTTGAGGCTTGCTTTCACCTCCTATTCATATATTCTTCAACAGCTGTAAACAGGGACGTTTCTCCCTTCATAGCCGTGTCTCAAAGATTTTCCAATGATTTTAATCGACGAATCAGCGATACACGATTTGATTCTCAAACCGTCAGAACCGAACTGAAAGAGCTATGTACGGGGACTATTCAGCTTCGATAAGCAATGTGTTCAAGGTTTTTGAACAATTCTCACTAATGTAACAATAAAATATGTTGGTATTTTCAAATTGTCAACGCCGTGCCTTGGAGAGTATGAAAAGAGCTTTTCCAGCTTTGAATCCCATGTTTAGAACGGTATTATTGATGTTACTGAATATAGTGATGATTTACGAATAAGAGTCAAAAGAATGTCTAAAAGGCTCCGAAGAGAGCGTTTTTAGCTTGGACACCAGTGTTTTCAAAGTAATCCTACAATTTTCTCTAATGTACGGAAGAATATTTGATCGTATTACCACAGTTTCAAAACTAAACCCAAAATTTATACATACATATATATGTGTATACATATATATATATATATATATATATATATATATATACACACACACACACACACACACACACATATGTATATATATATGTTCAGCTTTGAATCCAATCTTCCAAAGGTTTTCAGCAATTTCAAATAATGCAGTGATAATATAGAATGGATTTTTCATCGTGTCAAAACCAAGACTAAAACGTATAAACAGACACTGTTCAGCTTTGAAAGCAATGTTTCCAATGTTTTTGAACAATTCTATTGCATGCAGCAATGATATATGAATAAGAGGTGAAAGCAAGCCTGAAACTGGTTTAGAGAGAGACTTTTCAGCTTTGGAACCAATGTTTCCAAGCTTTCCAACAATCTTTCTGAATCTAGTCATAATGTATTAGTGAGTTTCAAGACGAAGCCTGAAAGGGTATGAACAGTGCTTTTTCCAGCTTTGAAAGGTTTTTAAAGAGTAGTTTTTTATCGAATATATCAATTACTCACGAGTAAGTGTCCAAAGCAAGCCTTAACAGGTATGAGCAGATTTTACAGCTAGCAAAACCAGTGTTTCCGGGAGTTTTTTCAACATTTTTCTCTAATGCAGGCAGTGCCCACCTCATGGAGAATAATGGCTTATATGATAAGTGTAGATATTTTCGCTACTCAATACATGGTAGACGTTCGTTGACACGTAGGTGAATGTATCAGCAGGTAGAAATATCAATTGAATGTGTAAAGTATCGGGTTAAAGCCAAAAAAAAGAAAAAAAAAAGCTGCAGACACAGTCTTTCTAGCTTTGGAATCGACGTTTTAAAGGTCTCTGAGAATTTCTTTTCGGTGTAGTAATACTACATGCGTAAGTGTTAAAAGAGAACCGAAAAAGCTATAGAGGAAGCTTTTTTCAGCTTTGAAAGTAATGATTTCAATATTTTCCAACAATTCCCTTGAATACATGATGGCATTTTCAAAGTATCGAAATACAGCCAGAAGAGGTGTAAGCAGAGCCTTTTTTAGCTTTGAAAAGCAATGTTCCAAAGATTTGAACAGTTGTATTAAATGTAGTAATAACATATGACCAAATTTAAGCCTAAAATCATATAAACAGTCCCTGTTTTGAAAGTTGTTGAAAAACTTTATCAAAGGTTCCGATCAATTATCTCGAACGTACGACGAATAATGTACGAGTTAGAAGATCGAAAGAAAGCCTAACAGGGTATAGACAGAGCTTTTTTTTTTTTTTTCAGCTTTGAAAGCAACGTTTTCAGGGTTTTATCACCATTTCCTTGAATCGAGTCACCTTTGGGGTTAGGGTTAGGGTTACGGTTGAGGTTCGGCTGAAGGGTTAGGGTTAGCCCCAAAATATGTAAACGGGACGTTTTGGACATTGAAACCAGTGTTTTCAAGGTTGCCCAGCAATTCTTTGAAGATTTAGTCCTAATACGATGTAAATTTCAGAGTGATAAAAATGTACGAAAACGGCCTTTTTAGCTTCCAAAACGATTGTTTTTTTGAAAAGTTTCTTTTAACGATTTTCTCTAATATGTAATATTATTATATGATTGCACTTTCGAAACATCCGAACCGAGAAAGTCACGAGGAGCCTTTTTAGCTTTGAATCCAATGTTTCAAAGGTCTTTAACGTTTTTCTCAAACGTCGTAATAATATGTGAGCAAACGGCAAAACCAAGGCTTGAGAGGTCCATTTTAGCTTCGAAAAGCAATGGTTACAATTATCTCTAATGTACTCGTGATATATGATTGAATTCTCGACATGTCGAAACCAAGTTTTTTGTTAAAAATAAAGAAAAAAAGGGGGGGGGTAATGAACAGAGCCTTTGCAGCTTCGAAATCAATGTTTTCGATAAGATAATTTTCATAGATTTTATTGCATATTCAAGTGATGAGTGAGTAAAAGTCCGAACCTAGCCGAAAAAAAAATCATGCACGGAGCCTTTTTAGCTTTGAATATCAATGTTCACAAAGTTTTTAACGATTTTCATCAATGTACTAATGACACACGAGCGAATTTCTAAACCTGAAAACGTCTAAACGGAGCCTTCTTTGGCTTTGCAGCAAACGTTATCAACTCTTGATATCTTGAATATCAAACCAAAATGGCGATTGGCTGGACATGTTGCAGGAATGGCAGACACCGGAGAGACATCACGATTCACGACAGGGATGATCAGAGAAAACATATGAAACCGGGGGACTTCCCCTGATTACGATATGGAGAGAAGAACAAAGACATACTGCGAAAGTGCTCTAATGGGACTTCGAAAAGAGAACTTTTGTCGACGCATACAATATTACGATAACATTTCAATCCTATGATTTGGAGAAAGGAAAGCATTATTCTATTAAAAAATCACTCTCCAATGACTGTCAGTTATCTTATTAGAGATTAAATTAAGAAGCAATCCCACTATGTAAAATATGTGAGCGATTGTTTTATCTTATTTTTTTTTATTTCATAATTCTTTATAATCTATTTTTGTCCGAAGATTAAAAAGCGAATATTTCAACAAAATTCAACTTTGAATCGTTTTTTTTTTCCCCTTTTTCCTGACGGTAAGAAGGGAAGGGAATAGGTGAGATGCACTTTTAGCCTTTTTCCCTCCCTGTCCTCACCTGAGTTCGACCTTGATTGAAAGTTGTCTTGTAGTTCCGTCCCCGACGCCTCTTCCATAGCAAGAGTTCAAATCAAGGTCGGTGTTTCATCAGGTGACGACAAGTCAGTCCCTCGTCCCTTCAAGCCGCTCACTCTCTGGCCAGACGTACGTTTCCATGACAACGTATCAAATCTGGGCCCTTTTCAAAATATCGCAAGGAATTATGAAAAAAAAAAATGCAACTTTCTGAAAGATTTCCTCTGAAAATAACAGAAAGTTCAGGATGAATAAAAAGGTGTTGTTTTTTTTTTTCCCTCTTTAGATATCTGGGATATTATTATCATTATTACTATTTTCATTAGTGGTGGTATTATTATCACATCGTTATATATACACACACACACATATATATATATATATACACACATATATATATATATATATACACACATATATATATATATATACACACATATATATATACACACACACACATATATATATATATACACACACATACATATATATATACACACACACACATATATATATATACACACACACGCATATATATATATACACACACATATATATATACACACACACATATATATATACACACACACATATATATATACACACACATATATATATACACACACACATATATATATATACACACATATATATATACACACACACATATATATATATATATACACACACACATATATATATATATACACACACATATATATATATATATATACACACATATATATATATATATACACACACACATATATATATACACACACACACATATATATATACACACACACACATATATATATATACACACGCACATATATATATATATACACACGCACATATATATATACACACACGCACATATATATATATACACACGCACACATATATATATATACACACACATATATATATATATATACTCACACACATATATATATTACTCACACACATATATATATATACACACACATATATATACATAGACAGAGAGACATATATATATATATATATATATAGAGAGAGAGAGAGAGAGGGAGAGAGAGAAAGAGAGAAAGAGAGAGGAAGAGAGAGAGAGAGAGGAAGAGAGAGAGAGAGAGAGAGAGAGGGGAAGAGAGAGAGAGAGATAATCAGAGCGAGACATATATATATATATATATATATATATATATATATATATATATGTATATGTATACATAGACATAGATATACATATATGTTCATAATCAGACATATATACATATACATATGCATTGACATATATATATACATAGACGTATACAGTAAAATAAAAAAAGAGAAGACGAAGAAAATGTCTCGTCGTCACAAATCCGAAATGACTTTTATTGTGGCAAATCAGAGACGACACGGACGTCACGTATACAAAACGATCGGGGCTGGGGAAGAAAAAAAAAAAAAACAGGAAAAAAGAAATAAAAAGAAAAGAAATAAAACAAACACTGAAACAAAAATCGAATCTTTTTCTTTCTTTTCGATGGTGGATTTTCAGTCGATGAATAGTCGTTCCTTTATCTCTTTTTTTTTCTTCTCGCTCACCTCAGGGGTTATGCAGCTCGACCCAGTCAATCTAGCTCCCTTTATTTGATTTTCGTTTCTTCCATCTTTTTTCCCCCCTTTTTTTTT
>CAUOPZ010000003.1:712500-715000 GCA_963457665.1 Thysanoteuthis rhombus | reverse complement strand
GGCATCCGTGTACGCTGGACGCCTTCGTTCTGCACCACACGGGTCGGGGAGCAGCGACTTTTGTAATTGGAGACTTGCACAAGGTGTAGAAGAGAGGTTATAGAGAATAGAGAGTTGAAATGGTAGGTCGATCTGACAGACTTTCCGCTGTTTTCTGGTGCGTGCAGCGTGTGCAGAGTGACGCTGTTTACGGGTCGGGGAGCATGGCTCGGACGACGGTTAGCCGGGAGCGAAGTCGTTTTGCGTGCGAGTCGAGTAGCGAGAGGGACGACAGGCGAGCCAGCGTGTGCACCAGACAGGGCTGCCCACTTGTACGAAAACACCACTGGGCGCCGAGCATTTGACTGCGGTGCCGTCCCAAGCAAGGCTGTGGGCCGCAGTAGACCCTGACAAGTATCGTTCGAGCTGTGGGCACGCAGTCGAGGGGGACATCGACAGTGGTTGGCATCCGTACGCTGGACGCCTTCGTTCTGCACCACACGGGTCGGGGAGCAGCGACTTTTGTAATTGGAGACTTGCACAAGGTGTAGAAGAGAGGTTATAGAGAATAGAGAGTTGAAATGGTAGGTCGATCTGACAGACTTTCCGCTGTTTTCTGGTGCGTGCAGCGTGTGCAGAGTGACGCTGCTTACGGGTCGGAGAGCGTGGCTGTTCGGGTGAGCCGAGACTGAATGGTTGTGCGTGTGAGTCGAACGGGTGGAACTTTGAATATTTTTCAGCTCGATAAAAGTCACCGTTAGGCACTGGTGGCGACGCAATTGAACGAGACGTATTCTGCAAACGCAAGCGGGGAGCGGCAAGCCGGCCAGTCGGCTCGCATAACGATCTTAAGTGAACAGCCAGCCCCTAAGTGAGTGAGTCAGTGGGCTAGCCAACCTGCTAGCCGATTGGAGGATCATACTGACAAAGTGGACGATAAAGACGAGAAGGCAAACCAGAGGACGACGAGGGCGTCTTGCTGGGAGTACCTGCGAGCGAGCGACGGGATATTACTATATATAAGGGCGACGACCAACAGTCTGTGCTAGGTGGGCATCAACCTGCAAACGTGTCACTTGACGACGCTGGTGACACGTAAACATAGAGCCTTGGGACACTTTTGGTAGTCTTGAACCTGAGAAGAGAGCAGTTGCCCCAGGATCACGAGAAACGAAGTAAGCTGACGGAGACAGCGGTCAGCCGAGACGGACTTCGAGCGAGCGATAGGGAACCGAAACACTGCTAGACGGCGAGCAGACGACGAGCCGACAACGAGATCGTAGTTATCCTTTTGTTTACAATCACGTTTGCCACCCTAACCGGACGAAGTGGACTTCAAACACGACACGGTGCCGACAACGGCCGATTAACCTCCCGGGGGGGCGGACAAACGTTGCTTCACGATAAGCCTTTCCGTGAAGGTGCTCCCTCTGATATTGTAACAACACATCGAATTCGGAGTCTGCGTTCAGGCGAACCGAGTCGTTTTCCACGCTAACCGACTGACGGACCGGACGGTCTGCAGGCCCCAGGCAGACACTGCTTCTGTCTACGACCACGGGACGAAGGAGAAACTTTGAAAAATTAGGAAAGGGGATAGGCAAGCCAGCTGCGCCAGCCAGCCACCGTTGTTCCCCTGTCCACGGCACTTGACTGTCACGACGCGACGATAATAAAATGCTTACAACGATCGTCCCTTAGACGGGCGAAGCGGACATCAAAGACGAGACGGTGCCGACAACGGCCGACTGCCGACTAACCTTCCGGGGCGGACACTCGTTCCTTCACTATAAGCCTGTCTGTGAAGGTGCTCCCTCTAACATTGTCAAAACATCGAATTCGTGTAACAACTTTTGGAATTTTTTTAAAAATTCGCTTCCAGCGCCAGTCATCGCATTCATCACGTCTGCGCACCTCTGGCCGATACTGCCATACCGGTTAGAGCCAGCTGTCGGCATTCTGACCCATAGAAAATGGCTTCAGTTCGATCCTCGAAAAGCCCTACGAACATCGAAGTCTGCGTTCGGGCGAACCGAGTCGCTTTCCACGCTAACCGACTGACGGACGGGACGGTCTGCAGGCCCGGGCAGAGACTGCTTCCGTCTACGACTACGGGACGAAGGAAAACGATCAAAAATTAGGAAAGGGAATAGGCAAGCCAGCTGCGCCAGCCAGCCAGCCACCGTTCCCCTGTCCACGGCACTTGACGGTCACGACGCGACGATTATAAAATGGTTACACTGATCGTCCCTTAGACGGGCGATACGGACAAAGTGGACGATAAAGACGAGAAGGCAAGCCAGAGGACGACGACGGCGTCTTGCTGGGACTACCTGCGAGCGAGCGAGCGACGGGACATTACTATATATAAGGGCGACGACCAACAGTCTGTGCTAGGTGGGCATCAACCTGCAAACGTGTCACTTGACGACGCTGGTGACACGTAAACATAGAGCCTTGGGACACTTTTGGTTAACGCTTCGAAAACGGCCCTAGTCTTGAACCTGAGAAGAGAGCTGCT
>CAUOPZ010000003.1:702500-705000 GCA_963457665.1 Thysanoteuthis rhombus | reverse complement strand
TATAAATAAGAGGTGAAAGCAAGCCTGAAAGGGTTGAAAGAGAGACTGTTTAGCTCTGAAACCAATGTTTCAAATGTTTTCAACTATTTCATTGCATGCAGTAATGATATATGAATAAGAAGTGAAAGCGAGCCTGAAAGGGCCTAAAAATTGACTTTTTAGCTTCGAAAGCCATGTTTCAAACGTTTTTAACACTTCTATCGCATGCAGTAATATTGATATATGAATAAGAGGTGAAAGGGTTTGAAAAGAAATAAGAGGTGAAAGCAAGCCTGAAAGGGTTCAAAGAGAGACCGTTCGGTTTTGAAAGCAATGTTTCAAATGCTTTTAGCAATTTTATTGCATGCAGTAATGATTGTATATGAAACAGAGGTGAAAGCAAGCCTGAAATGGCCTAGAAAGAGACTTTTCAGCTTTGAAACCAACGTTTCAAAATTTTCGGTGCTCCAGTACTATACGGATAAGTAGTGAAAAGATAGTAAAAATTAACCTGAATAAACATAATGAACACATATTCTGCATTGAAATCAATGTTCTATGAGGATTTAACAAGTTCTTCCAATTGCATTGATGATATACATTGGATTATATTATACTTGAAAGGTATAGTGCTTTTTTTTTCAGCTTTGAAATCAATATTTGTGCCTGTGTGTGTGGGGGGGGGAGTGGGGGGTGTTTAAAATCATCACTGCTGCAGTACTACTACGTATCAGAAGTGAAAAGTTAGTGATGACTAACTTGAATAAGCATAAGGAACACATATTACGCATTGGAAGTAATGTTTTATGAGCATTGAAAAAGTTTTTTCAATTGCATCAATGATATATATTTGATTATTCCCAAAGTGAAAAGCCAACACGAAAGGCTATGAACAGTGCATTTTTAGCTTTGAAATCAATGTTTATAAGCGTGTTTTCAATTTTTAATGCCGTACGATTACAACATGTGAGAAAAAGAAAAGTTAGCGATGACTAACTTAAATCAGCATAATGAACACACATCCAGCATTGGAAGTAATGTTCTATGAGGTTTTTGACAATTTTCTTCGATTGAATTAATAACATACATTTGATAAATGGAAAACTTGAAACTTACCCTGAAAAACTATAAACAGTACATGAAAATGCTTCGAAATCAGTATTTGTAAGCGTGTTTTAAATTTCTAGTGCTACGTTAAAAGTGAAAAGACGCATATTCAGCATTGAAATTCTGTTTTAATAGAGTTTCATCGAGCTTTTTCAGTTGCATTAATGATATGCGTTTAATTATTCCAAAAGTAAACACTGAACTTGAAAAGCTATAAACAGTGCATTTTGAGTGCTTTGAAATCAATGTATGTGAGCGAAGATTTTTCAGTACTGTAGTATTATTACGCATCAAAAGTGAAAAGATAGTGATAACTAAGTGAAATAAGCATAATGAACACGTATTCAGCATGGAAATTAATGTTTTAGGAAGTTTCAACAAGTCTTTTTCAGTTGCATTGATAATAGCCATTTGATTTTTCCCAAAGGTGAAAACTAAAGATGAAAGGTGCATTTTCAGGTGCTTTGAAATCATTGGTTTCAGAACTGGAAGAAAAAAAAAACAAAAAAAAAACTTTTTCAAGCTTGGTTTTGACATTTGAAGGCGCAATCAAATATCTTGACTCCGTGGTTTTTAACACTTATTCACATGATATTACTAGATTTAGAAAACTTGTTACAAACCTCGTTGTCGTTGTTGTTCGCGATCCCGGGAATATCGTTCGGTCGATCGGTCGACCCGTCCGCAAGCATACGGAACAGCAAAACGCCCGCCCGCCAGCCAGCCAGCCAGCCAGCCAGCCAGCCAGCCAGCCAGCCAGCGTCGGATGGCTGCGGCAAGACCCCGTCTCGGGCGAGCCAGCCAGTCGGATTGCCGCGACATGTGCCCGTCCGTCACACAGCCAACGACGAGACACGTGGTGACGGCCACAGCGACAGCCGTGCTCCAACTTTCCCCCTAGGGTTTCACCAGACGGAAGAGACTGCCGACCGACCGCAATTCTGGTGGCCGACTTTCCCTACCAACTTACTTACTTACTTACTTACTTACTTACTTACTTCTATTTCAGCCAGCCAGCCAGATTGCCGCGACATGTGCCCGTCCGTCCCGGTCAACGATGTGACACGTGGCGACGGCCACAGCGACAGCCGCAAGTCGGAGCGTATTCGCAGCACGGCCGAAAACGGCTCAGAAAGAAAGAAAGAAAGAAAGCGGATGGAAAAGTCACTTGCTGCAGCAGCAGCGACGACGTCGAACAGTGTTGTTCGCCGTTGTTTGTTTGTTTGTTTGTTTGTTTGTTTGTTTGTTTGTTTGTTTGTTTGTTTGTTTGTTTGTTTGTTTGTTTGTTTTCGGACGTTGGTCGTCCCTCCAGGAGGACGAATCGAGTCGGTCGAGGGCTTAGTCTCAATAGATCGCAGTGTGGTGGCTGCTCTACTAAGTACGACACCCCGAGCCTGAAGTCAAGTGGTCTACG
>CAUOPZ010000003.1:690000-700000 GCA_963457665.1 Thysanoteuthis rhombus | reverse complement strand
CGCCGCCGAAGCGGCGTCGCCACCCCCGGGCCCTCTCCGAGTCCGGGTTCGGGAATATTAACCCGATTCCCTTTCGACGGGAGGCCGGCCGCTCGCTGATTGATAAATGATAATCATGCCTCAGCCTTTTATTTTTTCAATTTCGGGCTTCAGCTTCACATCATCTTTTTCATTATCCGTTCACGGATCCGGCGCCTTTCGGGAAGACTTTCGCCCGCGTCTTAGGACCGACTGACCCGTGCTCGACCGCCGTTGGCACGGAACCCTTCTCCACTTCGGTCTTCGAAGGTCTCGTTCGAATATTTGCTACTACCACCGAGATCTGCACCCGCGGTCGGCTCCACCCGGGCTCGCGCCCTAGGCTTCCGTGCTCGCCGCGGCGCCCTCCTACTCGTCGCGGCATCGGTTCGGCGCGTCGTACGGAAGTTCACGCTCCTCGCCGCGACGGTCCGGCATCGGTCCGTCGCTCCAGCGCCATCCATTTTCGGGGCCGGTCGATTCGGCAGGTGAGTTGTTACACACTCCTTAGCGGATTCCGACTTCCGTGGCCACCGTCCTGCTGTCTATATCGACCGACACCCTTTCGGGGATCTCATGGGCGTCGCGTTAGGCACCTTAGCCGGACGTTTGGTTCATCCCACAGCGCCAGTTCTGCTTACCAAAAGTGGCCCACTTGGCACTCGCATTCGAGGTTCCGACCGACAACCGGAAAAACGCCAACGAGTGGCGCGTCCCGGCTGAGACGGACGGAGGGGGTCGGCTCCGTGAGTTATTCGGGAGAGTCGGCCCGTTCCACCCGTTCCGAGTTCGAGAGTAGGTCGAGGCCGTGAACGGCCCCGGGGCCTCCAATCGTTCGCTTTACCGGATGGAATTGCGACGATCGAGCGCCAGCTATCCTGAGGGAAACTTCGGAGGGAACCAGCTACTAGACGGCTCGATTGGTCTTTCGCCCCTACACCCGGTTCCGACGATCGATTTGCACGTCAGAGGCGCTTCGGACTTCCACCAGAGTTTCCTCTGGCTTCATCCCGACCGGGCGTGGATCGCCATCTTTCGGGTCCCTGGCCGCTCGCTACGCCAGAGTCGGCCGAGTCGTACTCGGAAAAAATCCGACCCGGGGGTGATGCGCCCGCGTGCAGTGCCTAAACCCGACGAACGAAAGTGTGCTGGTTCAAGCCGCGGGATCTCACCGGTGGGCGGAAGGAGGAAGGTGACGCCGCCGTGAACACAAACCCGCACGCCCGTCCGCCGCCGCCGCCACAAACTTCATCTCCCACGGATGGGAAAATCGGACGACGACGGCGATGACAACGGACGCGGGGCGGACGACGGAAAGTAAGGACAAGTCGATACTCGTCGCGCCGGCGGGATCGGGCTCGGCTCGGAGGCCGCGGAGGCCCGGGGAAACGGAGGCGAACCCCCGAGACCCGCGGACCGCGCGGACGACTTCGCCGGGACACCTCTCCGGAACCGGTGCCCTCCAACGCGCTCTCTCGCTTTCGCTACGCCTCCGGGGTTAGTCAGGGGGGGCCCCTACGACTCGCGAACGGCCAGGACTCCTCGGTCCGTGTTTCAAGACGGGTCGGGTGGGTTGCCGATGCACGTCGCTGACCCGAGGTGGCGGGCGGCAGAGTAAAGCGGCGCCGAGCAACGACGCCGACCGAACCTTAGCCCGGGACCCGGTTGGACCCGCGGGCGAGGGGGCCGACGAGGTGCGAATCGACGCGGCCGCGCCGGTTTCGAGAACTCGCAACTCTTCCCCGCGCGCGCCCGAGACGGTGGGGCGAAGGTAGGTTTCGCGCGGGACGTCCGACGAGAAAAAACCGGCTCGCCACGTGTAAGGGATCACGCGTTGGATTTCCTCCGTCCCCGGCAGAAAGGGGCAGTACGGTCGCGGGCCCGACAGAAGACGACTCCCCGCAAACCCCCGAAGGAGAAGCGGGAAGTTTAAAGTTCGACTTCCGCCCACGGGACACCGCGCGTCGACCTGCACGCCGGGAACGGGTCGCGACGACGGACCGGAGGGGAAGTGCGTCCGGAGCCGACCGGGCGAGGCGTCGCGCCGAAGCGCCCGCGCCATTGATGCCGAGCGAGACGTGACCGTCCGTCGGCGACACGAGCGCAAAAGCGAGAGACATCGCCGCCACCCGCGAGGGAGACGACGATCGACGCCCACCCGGCCTCGGAACGACGGCGAAGGCGCGAACCCCCGCCGCCGAACACACAAATCGAGTTTGGGCAACTTGCGCAGCACCGGACTGAGTCCCCCCGCGATCGCGGTGAACGGTCCCACCCGTTTACCCCTGGGCGGTTTCACGTTCTCTTGAACTCTCTCTCCAAAGTTCTTTTCAACTTTCCCTCACGGTACTTGTCGACTATCGGACTCGTCCCGGTATTTAGCCTTGGATGGAGCTTACCACCCGATTTGGGCTGCGTTCCCAAGCAACCCGACTCTCGGATCGAAGGCCGTCGCTCGCCGTCCGCACCGAATGGGCCTGGCACCCGCCGCGGGCGGCCCCGATCGAGGGAACTCCGAACTACGCGAGACGAAACGAACGGCTGCCTCCGACCCGTGCGCCACACGTCCCGAAGCCTTTTACTTGCGACGGGATTCGGCGTTGGGCTTCTCCCGGTTCACTCGCCGTTACTAAGGGAATCCCGGTTGGTTTCTTTTCCTCCGCTTAGCGATATGCTTAAGTTCAGCGGGTCGTCTCGACCGAGCCGAGGGCGGTGGTGTGTGTGTGTTTATTTTCTTTGCGCTGCTTGCGGATCGGAACGACGACGAGATGATACAGGTCAACGACGACGGCGACGGGAGGGCGGCGGCCCCCCACTCTATGACGCTCGAACGCTCAAGGTCGTCAAGTTCCCCAAAGAGCGAAACGAGCTGGCGCTCACGCGGGCGGCCGCGGATAGAACGGCAGGGGGGACGTGCTAGTAGTAGTACTACCACCACCACGTCCTCGTGGTCTCCGTCGCGGCTCGAGCGCACGGACCGAGGTGGGGGGGGGGGGCGTGTTGCGATCCCGAATTTTTCGGCATTCGGCGTCGTCATCATCGTCATCATCCTCCTCCTCTCCGGCAACGTCCAGCAACGCTTAGCTCTGCACGCGGTCGAAAGATAGCGACTCCGCGGTCTGCAGAACGGGAGACGGAGCAGCAGGACGACTACCATAATGGTAGTAGTGGGTCCCGAGCTGCGACTTCCCGGTTTCCACCGCGCGACAGTGAAAAGGCGATCGCGCACGGGGACGGTGAGATGTTTCCCCGGTCTCCTTCTTCTTTTTATCGGAGACGGGGAGGACATGCAATTTTCCGCCTCTCGACCGGACGGGGCCCCGAGACAAGGGATCTCGAAGCCGCAATTTGCGTTCGAGGTGTCGATGTTCACTGAGTCCTGCAATTCGCATCAGTTCTCGCGGCTGGCCGCGCTCTTCATCGACGGACGAGCCGAGTGATCCCCCGTCCAGGGTTTCTTTTCGGTTTTTGTTTTTTTTTTGCTTTTTTTTTTTTTTTTTTCAATTTTTTCACGAGGTGGTCGTGGTGTGTACGAGGCGAGGGAAGGAGAAGAAGAAGAAGAAGAGGAGGAAGAAGAGCAAGAACAACGATAACGGGAATGGAGAAACAAAGAGAAAGGGAGATGGACGTACGGAGACGTGGTCGACGAAGAAAAGTTTTCGAGACGAGCGCGCCCCGGACCGGGCGGTCTCCGCCTGTGACGGCGGGCGGAGAACTCTTCAAGAGCGGCCGCGGCACCGACCGACAAGACTGAGCGCCGGTGCAGTAGCAGTAGTAGCTCACCCGCGGGCCATCGCGCTCCCTTCATCGTCATCGTCATCGTCATCGGTTGTTACATCAACAACAACGACGACGGCGAGCTCCGTACCTCTCTCTCTCTCTCGGCTTGCTGTCGCTCCCTCTCCGCATCTCTCCCGCTCACTTCCTTTCTTTCTTTCTTTCTTTCTTTTTTTCTTCCCCCGGGTTTTTGGTAGTAGTGTTAGGTTTGCTTTATCGTTTCGACAGAAACGAAAAGGAAACAACAACAACAACAACAACGACAACGGTAATGATCCTTCCGCAGGTTCACCTACGGAAACCTTGTTACGACTTTTACTTCCTCTAAACGATCGGGTTCGGTCGTCTTCTCCAGGCGTCGAACGCCGAGGTCGAAGGGGCGGGAGGGCCGCGAGGACCACCGTCGTCCCGAACCCGGCGGCGTCGTCGGCCAGATCCGAGGACCTCACCGGACCGTTCGATCGGTAGTAGCGACGGGCGGTGTGTACAAAGGGCAGGGACGTGATCGACGCGGGCTGTTGACCCGCGCCTACCGGGAATTCCTCGTTCACGGGGTTGGTTACAGGCCCCGATCCCTATCACGGGAGGTGGTTGAGAGGTTTCCCGACCCTCTCGGGCCGGGGCGAAGTCCCCGCTGATACCTCCAGTGTAGCGCGCGTGCGGCCCCGGACATCTAAGGGCATCACAGACCTGTTATCGCTCCGCCTCGTGTGGCTTTCTGCCACCCGTCCCTCTAAGAAGTGCGTGAGAAACCGACCCGGACACGACGGGGGGGACGATCACAAAAATCGACACCCGCCGCCGCGTGCCCGCACACGACGCGCGAGGGCGCCGCACTCACATCGGCGCACTAGTTAGCAGGCCGGAGTCTCGTTCGTTATCGGAATCAACCAGACGGATCGCTCCACCAACTAAGAACGGCCATGCACCACCACCCACCGAATCGAGAAAGAGCTATCGATCTGTCAATCCTACCGGTGTCCGGACCGGGTGAGTTTTCCCGTGTTGAGTCAAATTAAGCCGCAGGCTCCACTCCTGGTGGTGCCCTTCCGTCAATTCCTTTAAGTTTCAGCTTTGCAACCATACTCCCCCCGGAACCGAACTCTGGTTTCCCGCAGGCTACCCGCCGGGTCATGGAAGCGAACGCCGGCGGATCGCCGGTCGGCATCGTTTACGGTCGGAACTACGACGGTATCTGATCGTCTTCGAACCTCCGACTTTCGCTCTTGATCGAGGAAAACGTGCTTGCCACACGCCATCGCTGCAGTTCGTCTTGCGACGATCCAAGAATTTCACCTCTAACGTCGCAATACGAGTGGCCCCGACCGCTCCCTTCGATCATTGCCTCGCCGTAGACGGAGACCGACAGACGTAGACGAGGCCCTCTTCCATCATTCCATGCTTATCGTATGCAAGCTTGAACAGCCCGCTCTGAGCACTCTAATTTTTTCAAAGTGAACGTACCGGCCGCCGCGGACACTCGGTTAAGAGCACCCTTGGAGGAGAAATCGCCGACGGCAACGCGGGGTCGCGTGGCACGAGGGGGCCCGAGAGCCCGGAACCGAAAAGACGACGACGACGCGGAAAGACGCCTACGAACCGACCGAGAGAACAACCGCAATAAAGCGGAAGACTACCCGGAAGGACGAGAGTCCACCACGCCGCGAAAAGACGGAGTCACGCCTCGCACCGGCTCCACCCGCGGCCGTCTATACAGCGATCGACACCGGCGGAAAGGGCCGGGAATGCGAACGGACGACCAAAGTCAACGATGGACGATGGCGCCGCCGCCCCGGGGCCGCGTGAGCGACCACGAACCCGAGTTCGGACTACGAGCTTTTTAACCGCAACAACTTTAATATACGCTACCGGAGCTGGAATTACCGCGGCTGCTGGCACCAGACTTGCCCTCCGGTTGGTCCTCGTTAACGGATTTGAAGTGTACTCATTCCGATCGCGGGGCCTCGACAGAGTCCCGCGTCGTTATTTTTCGTCACTACCTCCCCGTGCCGGGAGTGGGTAATTTGCGCGCCTGCTGCCTTCCTTGGATGTGGTAGCCGTTTCGCATGCTCCCTCTCCGGAATCGAACCCCGATTCCCCGTTACCCGTAGTAACCACGGTAGGCACTTAACCGACCGTCGACAGTTGATAGGGCGGACCCTCGAGGGACCCGTCGCCGGGCGTGGAAGCCCGTGCGATCGACCAGTGAGTTATCCAGAGTCACCAAAGCGGAGCGCGCCGTCCTTTGGCCCCGCGCCATCGACCGCACGCACACGCCGGAGCACGCACGCACGGAAACGACGACACGAGAGGGCGGAAATCGCGCATCGGTCTCAGTCTAATATGTAGCGCCGCGACCCAAGACGGCCGCCGCGGGTGCCAGCGCGCAAGAAGGCGAGGCGACCACGACGCGACGGCCGATCGCGGCCTGTGTCACATGTATTAGCTCTAGAATTGCCACAGTTATCCATCGCCTCCGAGGAGGATTACGGTCCCGAGGATTAGGTCCGGTTCCTGAGCCATTCGCGGTTTCGCCCGTTCTAATGCGTGGCGTGAACTTACACTTGCATGGCTTAAGCTTTGAGACAAGCATATGACTACTGGCAGGATCAACCAGGTATCATCGTTCAAGTGTTATCATCGTTTTCTAACGACAACACGTACGAGACGACGACGACGACGACGACGACGACGACGACGACGACGACGACGACGACGACGCGGGAACCGAGGACAGACCCGCGAAGCGAGTTATCAACAGCGAGTCCTCGGACCGGTTTACTTTCGTTTCGATTCGTTTTCGAAAGTGAAAACAAAAAGAGGGGCGTCAGGACGAGAGACGAGACGCGTCGGAAGGAAAGAACGAACCAAGAACCTCTTCAGACACGCAGCCATCGACCTGACCCACTTCTAGATCGCATCGGGGGTAAACGAACTAGTCCGATTCGAGCACTGAGTCGCGAGGAGTTGGACGTTCAGCACAAGTATCGATCACTGGAGTGAGCGCTTCGCCGGACGGCAAGGGAAGAAAAAGCACCGATTCCGGCTTCCGTTCTATTCGACGGTCGGGGTTTTCGGCGACGGACCGGAATTGCGGACGGTAAACGAAGGGTCGACGAGGCCGACAACGACGACGACGACGACGACTGACTGCGACTGTGACTGCTGCGAGCTGTCGGTCGGTCGGTCGGTCGGTCGGTCGGTCGGTCGGTCGGGAGCGTTTTTCGGACGAAATCGCGCGACGGCAACAACGGGGCACCGACGGCGAGCTGTCCAATGTCGTGCCAGAGTGGAGACAACGCAGAAGGTTGGCAACAACCCATTCGCGGAGGAGGAGTGGAGCGTGCGTGCGTCCGGGATGAGAAAGGGTCCGACAAAAACGAAGACTCCGACGTAAGGAAGAAGGAGGGCTCCGATAGGAACTTGTGCGGACGTGGACATTTCTCTTCCGTGGGACTGAGAACGACGACCGACGAGATACCGATTGAAAACAACGACGACGACAATGACAATGACAATGAAGGCGACGCTGACGATATCGACGACGAACCAACGAACTGACGACGATGAACCATCGGTGACGATCGGTAGGGAGCCGAAATGTGTGGTGATCGGCGGGCGAAAGTGAACGCGCGACACGAGAACGCATACCAACGACGGCGGCCAGCTGGTGCAGCAGCGGGCGGAGGCACGTTCGTTCTCGACACGCCAACCGACACCGACTATGCGCTTCCTACCAACCTTGTCAAAACACCGGATTCGTGTAACAACTTTTGCCTTTTTTCACGATTCCATTCAAATCCATCAAATAAACAATCCGGCGTCATCAGCACATTCTGTTCGTAATATACACCTGCGTTAATTTTTCAATTTCATTTTATTTTTCAGATTTTTCACAACACTTTCGATTCGTGGCGATAGACGAGTCGAGCCGTGCTGCTCGAGCTGCAGACGATCTCGCCTGACGCCGGGAGAAACTGCATCGTCTGCAGCGCCCGAGTGCCTGTCAGGAAGGAGAAGGAACGGCGACGGCAGCGGCGTTAGTAGCTGCAGTTGCAGTAGCAGCACATCGTCGACATCGAGCCTGACGACCACGACAACGAGAACAACAGCCCGCGTTGTCGTTGTTGTTCGCGATCCCGGGAATATCGTTCGGTCGATCGGTCGACCCGTCCGCAAGCATACGGAACAGCAAAACGCCCGCCCGCCAGCCAGCCAGCCAGCCAGCCAGCCAGCCAGCCAGCCAGCCAGCGTCGGATGGCTGCGGCAAGACCCCGTCTCGGGCGAGCCAGCCAGTCGGATTGCCGCGACATGTGCTCGTCCGTCACACAGCCAACGACGAGACACGTGGTGACGGCCACAGCGACAGCCGTGCTCCAACTTTCCCCCTAGGGTTTCACCAGACGGAAGAGACTGCCGACCGACCGCAATTCTGGTGGCCGACTTTCCCTACCAACTTACTTACTTACTTACTTACTTACTTACTTACTTACTTACTTCTATTTCAGCCAGCCAGCCAGCCAGATTGCCGCGACATGTGTCCGTCCGTCCCGGTCAACGATGTGACACGTGGCGACGGCCGCAGCGACAGCCGCAAGTCGGAGCGTATTCGCAGCGTTTTTAACACTTCTATTGCATGCAGTAATAATGATATATGAATAAGAGGTGGAAAGGGTTTGAAAAGAAATAAGAGGTGAAAGCAAGCCTGAAAGGGTTGAAAGAGAGACCGTTCGGCTTTGAAAGCAATGTTTCAAATGCTTTTAGCAATTTTATTGCATGCAGTAATGATTGTATATGAAACAGAGGTGAAAGCAAGCCTGAAATGGCCTAGAAAGAGACTTTTCAGCTTTGAAACCAACGTTTCAAAATTTTCGGTGCTCCAGTACTATACGGATAAGTAGTGAAAAGATAGTAAAAATTAACCTGAATAAACATAATGAACACATATTCTGCATTGAAATCAATGTTCTATGAGGATTTAACAAGTTCTTCCAATTGCATTGATGATATACATTGGATTATATTATACTTGAAAGGTATAGTGCTTTTTTTTTCAGCTTTGAAATCAATATTTGTGCCTGTGTGTGTGGGGGGGGGGAGTGGGGGGTGTTTAAAATCATCACTGCTGCAGTACTACTACGTATCAGAAGTGAAAAGTTAGTGATGACTAACTTGAATAAGCATAAGGAACACATATTACGCATTGGAAGTAATGTTTTATGAGCATTGAAAAAGTTTTTTCAATTGCATCAATGATATATATTTGATTATTCCCAAAGTGAAAAGCCAACACGAAAGGCTATGAACAGTGCATTTTTAGCTTTGAAATCAATGTTTATAAGCGTGTTTTCAATTTTTAATGCCGTACGATTACAACATGTGAGAAAAAGAAAAGTTAGCGATGACTAACTTAAATCAGCATAATGAACACACATCCAGCATTGGAAGTAATGTTCTATGAGGTTTTTGACAATTTTCTTCGATTGAATTAATAACATACATTTGATAAATGGAAAACTTGAAACTTACCCTGAAAAACTATAAACAGTACATGAAAATGCTTCGAAATCAGTATTTGTAAGCGTGTTTTAAATTTCTAGTGCTACGTTAAAAGTGAAAAGACGCATATTCAGCATTGAAATTCTGTTTTAATAGAGTTTCATCGAGCTTTTTCAGTTGCATTAATGATATGCGTTTAATTATTCCAAAAGTAAACACTGAACTTGAAAAGCTATAAACAGTGCATTTTGAGTGCTTTGAAATCAATGTATGTGAGCGAAGATTTTTCAGTACTGTAGTATTATTACGCATCAAAAGTGAAAAGATAGTGATAACTAAGTGAAATAAGCATAATGAACACGTATTCAGCATGGAAATTAATGTTTTAGGAAGTTTCAACAAGTCTTTTTCAGTTGCATTGATAATAGCCATTTGATTTTTCCCAAAGGTGAAAACTAAAGATGAAAGGTGCATTTTCAGGTGCTTTGAAATCATTGGTTTCAGAACTGGAAGAAAAAAAAAACAAAAAAAAAACTTTTTCAAGCTTGGTTTTGACATTTGAAGGCGCAATCAAATATCTTGACTCCGTGGTTTTTAACACTTATTCACATGATATTACTAGATTTAGAAAACTTGTTACAAACCTCGTTGTCGTTGTTGTTCGCGATCCCGGGAATATCGTTCGGTCGATCGGTCGACCCGTCCG
>CAUOPZ010000003.1:680000-685000 GCA_963457665.1 Thysanoteuthis rhombus | reverse complement strand
CGAGACGGTGGGGCGAAGGTAGGTTTCGCGCGGGACGTCCGACGAGAAAAAACCGGCTCGCCACGTGTAAGGGATCACGCGTTGGATTTCCTCCGTCCCCGGCAGAAAGGGGCAGTACGGTCGCGGGCCCGACAGAAGACGACTCCCCGCAAACCCCCGAAGGAGAAGCGGGAAGTTTAAAGTTCGACTTCCGCCCACGGGACACCGCGCGTCGACCTGCACGCCGGGAACGGGTCGCGACGACGGACCGGAGGGGAAGTGCGTCCGGAGCCGACCGGGCGAGGCGTCGCGCCGAAGCGCCCGCGCCATTGATGCCGAGCGAGACGTGACCGTCCGTCGGCGACACGAGCGCAAAAGCGAGAGACATCGCCGCCACCCGCGAGGGAGACGACGATCGACGCCCACCCGGCCTCGGAACGACGGCGAAGGCGCGAACCCCCGCCGCCGAACACACAAATCGAGTTTGGGCAACTTGCGCAGCACCGGACTGAGTCCCCCCGCGATCGCGGTGAACGGTCCCACCCGTTTACCCCTGGGCGGTTTCACGTTCTCTTGAACTCTCTCTCCAAAGTTCTTTTCAACTTTCCCTCACGGTACTTGTCGACTATCGGACTCGTCCCGGTATTTAGCCTTGGATGGAGCTTACCACCCGATTTGGGCTGCGTTCCCAAGCAACCCGACTCTCGGATCGAAGGCCGTCGCTCGCCGTCCGCACCGAATGGGCCTGGCACCCGCCGCGGGCGGCCCCGATCGAGGGAACTCCGAACTACGCGAGACGAAACGAACGGCTGCCTCCGACCCGTGCGCCACACGTCCCGAAGCCTTTTACTTGCGACGGGATTCGGCGTTGGGCTTCTCCCGGTTCACTCGCCGTTACTAAGGGAATCCCGGTTGGTTTCTTTTCCTCCGCTTAGCGATATGCTTAAGTTCAGCGGGTCGTCTCGACCGAGCCGAGGGCGGTGGTGTGTGTGTGTTTATTTTCTTTGCGCTGCTTGCGGATCGGAACGACGACGAGATGATACAGGTCAACGACGACGGCGACGGGAGGGCGGCGGCCCCCCACTCTATGACGCTCGAACGCTCAAGGTCGTCAAGTTCCCCAAAGAGCGAAACGAGCTGGCGCTCACGCGGGCGGCCGCGGATAGAACGGCAGGGGGGACGTGCTAGTAGTAGTACTACCACCACCACGTCCTCGTGGTCTCCGTCGCGGCTCGAGCGCACGGACCGAGGTGGGGGGGGGGGGCGTGTTGCGATCCCGAATTTTTCGGCATTCGGCGTCGTCATCATCGTCATCATCCTCCTCCTCTCCGGCAACGTCCAGCAACGCTTAGCTCTGCACGCGGTCGAAAGATAGCGACTCCGCGGTCTGCAGAACGGGAGACGGAGCAGCAGGACGACTACCATAATGGTAGTAGTGGGTCCCGAGCTGCGACTTCCCGGTTTCCACCGCGCGACAGTGAAAAGGCGATCGCGCACGGGGACGGTGAGATGTTTCCCCGGTCTCCTTCTTCTTTTTATCGGAGACGGGGAGGACATGCAATTTTCCGCCTCTCGACCGGACGGGGCCCCGAGACAAGGGATCTCGAAGCCGCAATTTGCGTTCGAGGTGTCGATGTTCACTGAGTCCTGCAATTCGCATCAGTTCTCGCGGCTGGCCGCGCTCTTCATCGACGGACGAGCCGAGTGATCCCCCGTCCAGGGTTTCTTTTCGGTTTTTGTTTTTTTTTTGCTTTTTTTTTTTTTTTTTTCAATTTTTTCACGAGGTGGTCGTGGTGTGTACGAGGCGAGGGAAGGAGAAGAAGAAGAAGAAGAGGAGGAAGAAGAGCAAGAACAACGATAACGGGAATGGAGAAACAAAGAGAAAGGGAGATGGACGTACGGAGACGTGGTCGACGAAGAAAAGTTTTCGAGACGAGCGCGCCCCGGACCGGGCGGTCTCCGCCTGTGACGGCGGGCGGAGAACTCTTCAAGAGCGGCCGCGGCACCGACCGACAAGACTGAGCGCCGGTGCAGTAGCAGTAGTAGCTCACCCGCGGGCCATCGCGCTCCCTTCATCGTCATCGTCATCGTCATCGGTTGTTACATCAACAACAACGACGACGGCGAGCTCCGTACCTCTCTCTCTCTCTCGGCTTGCTGTCGCTCCCTCTCCGCATCTCTCCCGCTCACTTCCTTTCTTTCTTTCTTTCTTTCTTTTTTTCTTCCCCCGGGTTTTTGGTAGTAGTGTTAGGTTTGCTTTATCGTTTCGACAGAAACGAAAAGGAAACAACAACAACAACAACAACGACAACGGTAATGATCCTTCCGCAGGTTCACCTACGGAAACCTTGTTACGACTTTTACTTCCTCTAAACGATCGGGTTCGGTCGTCTTCTCCAGGCGTCGAACGCCGAGGTCGAAGGGGCGGGAGGGCCGCGAGGACCACCGTCGTCCCGAACCCGGCGGCGTCGTCGGCCAGATCCGAGGACCTCACCGGACCGTTCGATCGGTAGTAGCGACGGGCGGTGTGTACAAAGGGCAGGGACGTGATCGACGCGGGCTGTTGACCCGCGCCTACCGGGAATTCCTCGTTCACGGGGTTGGTTACAGGCCCCGATCCCTATCACGGGAGGTGGTTGAGAGGTTTCCCGACCCTCTCGGGCCGGGGCGAAGTCCCCGCTGATACCTCCAGTGTAGCGCGCGTGCGGCCCCGGACATCTAAGGGCATCACAGACCTGTTATCGCTCCGCCTCGTGTGGCTTTCTGCCACCCGTCCCTCTAAGAAGTGCGTGAGAAACCGACCCGGACACGACGGGGGGGACGATCACAAAAATCGACACCCGCCGCCGCGTGCCCGCACACGACGCGCGAGGGCGCCGCACTCACATCGGCGCACTAGTTAGCAGGCCGGAGTCTCGTTCGTTATCGGAATCAACCAGACGGATCGCTCCACCAACTAAGAACGGCCATGCACCACCACCCACCGAATCGAGAAAGAGCTATCGATCTGTCAATCCTACCGGTGTCCGGACCGGGTGAGTTTTCCCGTGTTGAGTCAAATTAAGCCGCAGGCTCCACTCCTGGTGGTGCCCTTCCGTCAATTCCTTTAAGTTTCAGCTTTGCAACCATACTCCCCCCGGAACCGAACTCTGGTTTCCCGCAGGCTACCCGCCGGGTCATGGAAGCGAACGCCGGCGGATCGCCGGTCGGCATCGTTTACGGTCGGAACTACGACGGTATCTGATCGTCTTCGAACCTCCGACTTTCGCTCTTGATCGAGGAAAACGTGCTTGCCACACGCCATCGCTGCAGTTCGTCTTGCGACGATCCAAGAATTTCACCTCTAACGTCGCAATACGAGTGGCCCCGACCGCTCCCTTCGATCATTGCCTCGCCGTAGACGGAGACCGACAGACGTAGACGAGGCCCTCTTCCATCATTCCATGCTTATCGTATGCAAGCTTGAACAGCCCGCTCTGAGCACTCTAATTTTTTCAAAGTGAACGTACCGGCCGCCGCGGACACTCGGTTAAGAGCACCCTTGGAGGAGAAATCGCCGACGGCAACGCGGGGTCGCGTGGCACGAGGGGGCCCGAGAGCCCGGAACCGAAAAGACGACGACGACGCGGAAAGACGCCTACGAACCGACCGAGAGAACAACCGCAATAAAGCGGAAGACTACCCGGAAGGACGAGAGTCCACCACGCCGCGAAAAGACGGAGTCACGCCTCGCACCGGCTCCACCCGCGGCCGTCTATACAGCGATCGACACCGGCGGAAAGGGCCGGGAATGCGAACGGACGACCAAAGTCAACGATGGACGATGGCGCCGCCGCCCCGGGGCCGCGTGAGCGACCACGAACCCGAGTTCGGACTACGAGCTTTTTAACCGCAACAACTTTAATATACGCTACCGGAGCTGGAATTACCGCGGCTGCTGGCACCAGACTTGCCCTCCGGTTGGTCCTCGTTAACGGATTTGAAGTGTACTCATTCCGATCGCGGGGCCTCGACAGAGTCCCGCGTCGTTATTTTTCGTCACTACCTCCCCGTGCCGGGAGTGGGTAATTTGCGCGCCTGCTGCCTTCCTTGGATGTGGTAGCCGTTTCGCATGCTCCCTCTCCGGAATCGAACCCCGATTCCCCGTTACCCGTAGTAACCACGGTAGGCACTTAACCGACCGTCGACAGTTGATAGGGCGGACCCTCGAGGGACCCGTCGCCGGGCGTGGAAGCCCGTGCGATCGACCAGTGAGTTATCCAGAGTCACCAAAGCGGAGCGCGCCGTCCTTTGGCCCCGCGCCATCGACCGCACGCACACGCCGGAGCACGCACGCACGGAAACGACGACACGAGAGGGCGGAAATCGCGCATCGGTCTCAGTCTAATATGTAGCGCCGCGACCCAAGACGGCCGCCGCGGGTGCCAGCGCGC
The DNA here is from genome assembly GCA_963457665.1 of Thysanoteuthis rhombus. NCBI lineage: Eukaryota > Metazoa > Mollusca > Cephalopoda > Oegopsida > Thysanoteuthidae > Thysanoteuthis > Thysanoteuthis major. The sequence goes on along the minus strand of CAUOPZ010000003.1, from coordinate 680,588 downwards.
AAGAAGGCGAGGCGACCACGACGCGACGGCCGATCGCGGCCTGTGTCACATGTATTAGCTCTAGAATTGCCACAGTTATCCATCGCCTCCGAGGAGGATTACGGTCCCGAGGATTAGGTCCGGTTCCTGAGCCATTCGCGGTTTCGCCCGTTCTAATGCGTGGCGTGAACTTACACTTGCATGGCTTAAGCTTTGAGACAAGCATATGACTACTGGCAGGATCAACCAGGTATCATCGTTCAAGTGTTATCATCGTTTTCTAACGACAACACGTACGAGACGACGACGACGACGACGACGACGACGACGACGACGACGACGACGCGGGAACCGAGGACAGACCCGCGAAGCGAGTTATCAACAGCGAGTCCTCGGACCGGTTTACTTTCGTTTCGATTCGTTTTCGAAAGTGAAAACAAAAAGAGGGGCGTCAGGACGAGAGACGAGACGTGTCGGAAGGAAAGAACGAACCAAGAACCTCTTCAGACACGCAGCCATCGACCTGACCCTCTTCTAGATCGCATCGGGGGTAAACGAACTAGTCCGATTCGAGCACTGAGTCGCGAGGAGTTGGACGTTCAGCACAAG
>CAUOPZ010000003.1:665000-675000 GCA_963457665.1 Thysanoteuthis rhombus | reverse complement strand
GGCACCTTAGCCGGACGTTTGGTTCATCCCACAGCGCCAGTTCTGCTTACCAAAAGTGGCCCACTTGGCACTCGCATTCGAGGTTCCGACCGACAACCGGAAAAACGCCAACGAGTGGCGCGTCCCGGCTGAGACGGACGGAGGGGGTCGGCTCCGTGAGTTATTCGGGAGAGTCGGCCCGTTCCACCCGTTCCGAGTTCGAGAGTAGGTCGAGGCCGTGAACGGCCCCGGGGCCTCCAATCGTTCGCTTTACCGGATGGAATTGCGACGATCGAGCGCCAGCTATCCTGAGGGAAACTTCGGAGGGAACCAGCTACTAGACGGCTCGATTGGTCTTTCGCCCCTACACCCGGTTCCGACGATCGATTTGCACGTCAGAGGCGCTTCGGACTTCCACCAGAGTTTCCTCTGGCTTCATCCCGACCGGGCGTGGATCGCCATCTTTCGGGTCCCTGGCCGCTCGCTACGCCAGAGTCGGCCGAGTCGCACTCGGAAAAAAATCCGACCCGGGGGTGATGCGCCCGCGTGCAGTGCCTAAACCCGACGAACGAAAGTGTGCTGGTTCAAGCCGCGGGATCTCACCGGTGGGCGGAAGGAGGAAGGTGACGCCGCCGTGAACACAAACCCGCACGCCCGTCCGCCGCCGCCGCCACAAACTTCATCTCCCACGGATGGGAAAATCGGACGACGACGGCGATGACAACGGACGCGGGGCGGACGACGGAAAGTAAGGACAAGTCGATACTCGTCGCGCCGGCGGGATCGGGCTCGGCTCGGAGGCCGCGGAGGCCCGGGGAAACGGAGGCGAACCCCCGAGACCCGCGGACCGCGCGGACGACTTCGCCGGGACACCTCTCCGGAACCGGTGCCCTCCAACGCGCTCTCTCGCTTTCGCTACGCCTCCGGGGTTAGTCAGGGGGGGGCCCCTACGACTCGCGAACGGCCAGGACTCCTCGGTCCGTGTTTCAAGACGGGTCGGGTGGGTTGCCGATGCACGTCGCTGACCCGAGGTGGCGGGCGGCAGAGTAAAGCGGCGCCGAGCAACGACGCCGACCGGACCTTAGCCCGGGACCCGGTTGGACCCGCGGGCGAGGGGGCCGACGAGGTGCGAATAATCGACGCGGCCGCGCCGGTTTCGAGAACTCGCAACTCTTCCCCGCGCGCGCCCGAGACGGTGGGGCGAAGGTAGGTTTCGCGCGGGACGTCCGACGAGAAAAAACCGGCTCGCCACGTGTAAGGGATCACGCGTTGGCTTTCCTCCGTCCCCGGCAGAAAGGGGCAGTACGGTCGCGGGCCCGACAGAAGACGACTCCCCGCAAACCCCCGAAGGGGAAACGGGAAGTTTAAAGTTCGACTTCCGCCCACGGGACACGGCGCGTCGACCTGCACGCCGGGAACGGGTCGCGACGACGGACCGGAGGGGAAGTGCGTCCGGAGCCGACCGGGCGAGGCGTCGCGCCGAAGCGCCCGCGCCATTGATGCCGAGCGAGACGAGACCGTCCGTCGGCGACACGAGCGCAAAAGCGAGAGACATCGCCGCCACCCGCGAGGGAGACGACGATCGACGCCCACCCGGCCTCGGAACGACGGCGAAGGCGCGAACCCCCGCCGCCGAACACACAAATCGAGTTTGGGCAACTTGCGCAGCACCGGACTGAGTCCCCCCGCGATCGCGGTGAACGGTCCCACCCGTTTACCCCTGGGCGGTTTCACGTTCTCTTGAACTCTCTCTCCAAAGTTCTTTTCAACTTTCCCTCACGGTACTTGTCGACTATCGGACTCGTCCCGGTATTTAGCCTTGGATGGAGCTTACCACCCGATTTGGGCTGCGTTCCCAAGCAACCCGACTCTCGGATCGAAGGCCGTCGCTCGCCGTCCGCACCGAATGGGCCTGGCACCCGCCGCGGGCGGCCCCGATCGAGGGAACTCCGAACTACGCGAGACGAAACGAACGGCTGCCTCCGACCCGTGCGCCACACGTCCCGAAGCCTTTTACTTGCGACGGGATTCGGCGTTGGGCTTCTCCCGGTTCACTCGCCGTTACTAAGGGAATCCCGGTTGGTTTCTTTTCCTCCGCTTAGCGATATGCTTAAGTTCAGCGGGTCGTCTCGACCGAGCCGAGGGCGGTGGTGTGTGTGCTTATTTTCTTTGCGCTGCTTGCGGATCGGAACGACGACGACGAGATGATATAGGTCAACGACGACGGCGACGGGAGGGCGGCGGCCCCCCACTCTATGACGCTCGAACGCTCAAGGTCGTCAAGTTCCCCAAAGAGCGAAACGAGCTGGCGCTCACGCGGGCGGCCGCGGATAGAACGGCAGGGGGGACGTGCTAGTAGTAGTACTACCACCACCACGTCCTCGTGGTCTCCGTCGCGGCTCGAGCGCACGGACCGAGGTGGGGGTGGGGGGGGGGCGTGTTGCGATCCCGAATTTTTCGGCATTCGGCGTCGTCATCATCGTCATCATCCTCCTCCTCTCCGGCAACGTCCAGCAACGCTTAGCTCTGCACGCGGTCGAAAGATAGCGACTCCGCGGTCTGCAGAACGGGAGACGGAGCAGCAGGACGACTACCATAATGGTAGTAGTGGGTCCCGAGCTGCGACTTCCCGGTTTCCACCGCGCGACAGTGAAAAGGCGATCGCGCACGGGGACGGTGAGATGTTTCCCCGGTCTCCTTCTTCTTTTTATCGGAGACGGGGAGGACATGCAATTTTCCGCCTCTCGACCGGACGGGGCCCCGAGACAAGGGATCTCGAAGCCGCAATTTGCGTTCGAGGTGTCGATGTTCACTGAGTCCTGCAATTCGCATCAGTTCTCGCGGCTGGCCGCGCTCTTCATCGACGGACGAGCCGAGTGATCCCCCGTCCAGGGTTTCTTTTCGGTTTTTGTTTTTTTTTTGCTTTTTTTTTTTTTTTTTTCAATTTTTTCACGAGGTGGTCGTGGTGTGTACGAGGCGAGGGAAGGAGAAGAAGAAGAAGAAGAGGAGGAAGAAGAGCAAGAACAACGATAACGGGAATGGAGAAACAAAGAGAAAGGGAGATGGACGTACGGAGACGTGGTCGACGAAGAAAAGTTTTCGAGACGAGCGCGCCCCGGACCGGGCGGTCTCCGCCTGTGACGGCGGGCGGAGAACTCTTCAAGAGCGGCCGCGGCACCGACCGACAAGACTGAGCGCCGGTGCAGTAGCAGTAGTAGCTCACCCGCGGGCCATCGCGCTCCCTTCATCGTCATCGTCATCGTCATCGGTTGTTACATCAACAACAACGACGACGGCGAGCTCCGTACCTCTCTCTCTCTCTCGGCTTGCTGTCGCTCCCTCTCCGCATCTCTCCCGCTCACTTCCTTTCTTTCTTTCTTTCTTTCTTTCTTCCCCCGGGTTTTTGGTAGTAGTGTTAGGTTTGCTTTATCGTTTCGAAAGAAGGGTCGAAGGGGCGGGAGGGCCGCGAGGACCCCCGTCGTCCCGAACCCGGCGGCGTCGTCGGCCAGATCCGAGGACCTCACCGGACCGTTCGATCGGTAGTAGCGACGGGCGGTGTGTACAAAGGGCAGGGACGTGATCGACGCGGGCTGTTGACCCGCGCCTACCGGGAATTCCTCGTTCACGGGGTTGGTTACAGGCCCCGATCCCTATCACGGGAGGTGGTTGAGAGGTTTCCCGACCCTCTCGGGCCGGGGCGAAGTCCCCGCTGATACCTCCAGTGTAGCGCGCGTGCGGCCCCGGACATCTAAGGGCATCACAGACCTGTTATCGCTCCGCCTCGTGTGGCTTTCTGCCACCCGTCCCTCTAAGAAGTGCGTGAGAAACCGACCCGGACACGACGGGGGGACGATCACAAAAATCGACACCCGCCGCCGCGTGCCCGCACACGACGCGCGAGGGCGCCGCACTCACATCGGCGCACTAGTTAGCAGGCCGGAGTCTCGTTCGTTATCGGAATCAACCAGACGGATCGCTCCACCAACTAAGAACGGCCATGCACCACCACCCACCGAATCGAGAAAGAGCTATCGATCTGTCAATCCTACCGGTGTCCGGACCGGGTGAGTTTTCCCGTGTTGAGTCAAATTAAGCCGCAGGCTCCACTCCTGGTGGTGCCCTTCCGTCAATTCCTTTAAGTTTCAGCTTTGCAACCATACTCCCCCCGGAACCGAACTCTGGTTTCCCGCAGGCTACCCGCCGGGTCATGGAAGCGAACGCCGGCGGATCGCCGGTCGGCATCGTTTACGGTCGGAACTACGACGGTATCTGATCGTCTTCGAACCTCCGACTTTCGCTCTTGATCGAGGAAAACGTGCTTGCCACACGCCATCGCTGCAGTTCGTCTTGCGACGATCCAAGAATTTCACCTCTAACGTCGCAATACGAGTGGCCCCGACCGCTCCCTTCGATCATTGCCTCGCCGTAGACGGAGACCGACAGACGTAGACGAGGCCCTCTTCCATCATTCCATGCTTATCGTATGCAAGCTTGAACAGCCCGCTCTGAGCACTCTAATTTTTTCAAAGTGAACGTACCGGCCGCCGCGGACACTCGGTTAAGAGCACCCTTGGAGGAGAAATCGCCGACGGCAACGCGGGGTCGCGTGGCACGAGGGGGCCCGAGAGCCCGGAACCGAAAAGACGACGACGACGCGGAAAGACGCCTACGAACCGACCGAGAGAACAACCGCAATAAAGCGGAAGACTACCCGGAAGGACGAGAGTCCACCACGCCGCGAAAAGACGGAGTCACGCCTCGCACCGGCTCCACCCGCGGCCGTCTATACAGCGATCGACACCGGCGGAAAGGGCCGGGAATGCGAACGGACGACCAAAGTCAACGATGGACGATGGCGCCGCCGCCCCGGGGCCGCGTGAGCGACCACGAACCCGAGTTCGGACTACGAGCTTTTTAACCGCAACAACTTTAATATACGCTACCGGAGCTGGAATTACCGCGGCTGCTGGCACCAGACTTGCCCTCCGGTTGGTCCTCGTTAACGGATTTGAAGTGTACTCATTCCGATCGCGGGGCCTCGACAGAGTCCCGCGTCGTTATTTTTCGTCACTACCTCCCCGTGCCGGGAGTGGGTAATTTGCGCGCCTGCTGCCTTCCTTGGATGTGGTAGCCGTTTCGCATGCTCCCTCTCCGGAATCGAACCCCGATTCCCCGTTACCCGTAGTAACCACGGTAGGCACTTAACCGACCGTCGACAGTTGATAGGGCGGACCCTCGAGGGACCCGTCGCCGGGCGTGGAAGCCCGTGCGATCGACCAGTGAGTTATCCAGAGTCACCAAAGCGGAGCGCGCCGTCCTTTGGCCCCGCGCCATCGACCGCACGCACACGCCGGAGCACGCACGCACGGAAACGACGACACGAGAGGGCGGAAATCGCGCATCGGTCTCAGTCTAATATGTAGCGCCGCGACCCAAGACGGCCGCCGCGGGTGCCAGCGCGCAAGAAGGCGAGGCGACCACGACGCGACGGCCGATCGCGGCCTGTGTCACATGTATTAGCTCTAGAATTGCCACAGTTATCCATCGCCTCCGAGGAGGATTACGGTCCCGAGGATTAGGTCCGGTTCCTGAGCCATTCGCGGTTTCGCCCGTTCTAATGCGTGGCGTGAACTTACACTTGCATGGCTTAAGCTTTGAGACAAGCATATGACTACTGGCAGGATCAACCAGGTATCATCGTTCAAGTGTTATCATCGTTTTCTAACGACAACACGTACGAGACGACGACGACGACGACGACGACGACGACGACGACGACGACGACGACGACGACGCGGGAACCGAGGACAGACCCGCGAAGCGAGTTATCAACAGCGAGTCCTCGGACCGGTTTACTTTCGTTTCGATTCGTTTTCGAAAGTGAAAACAAAAAGAGGGGCGTCAGGACGAGAGACGAGACGTGTCGGAAGGAAAGAACGAACCAAGAACCTCTTCAGACACGCAGCCATCGACCTGACCCTCTTCTAGATCGCATCGGGGGTAAACGAACTAGTCCGATTCGAGCACTGAGTCGCGAGGAGTTGGACGTTCAGCACAAGTATCGATCACTGGAGTGAGCGCTTCGCCGGACGGCAAGGGAAGAAAAAGCACCGATTCCGGCTTCCGTTCTATTCGACGGTCGGGGTTTTCGGCGACGGACCGGAATTGCGGACGGTAAACGAAGGGTCGACGAGGCCGACAACGACGACGACGACGACGACGACGACGACGACTGACTGCGACTGTGACTGCTGCGAGCGGTCGGTCGGTCGGTCGGTCGGTCGGGAGCGTTTTTCGGACGAAATCGCGCGACGGCAACAACGGGGCACCGACGGCGAGCTGTCCAATGTCGTGCCAGAGTGGAGACAACGCAGAAGGTTGGCAACAACCCATTCGCGGAGGAGGAGTGGAGCGTGCGTGCGTGCGTCCGGGATGAGAAAGGGTCCGACAAAAACGAAGACTCCGACGAAGGAAGGAAGGAGGGCTCCGCGAGGAACTTGTGCGGACGTGAACATTTCTCTTCCGTGGGACTGAGAACGACGACCGACGAGATACCGATTGAAAACAACGACGACGACAATGACAATGACAATGAAGGCGACGCTGACGATATCGACGACGAACCAACGAACTGACGACGATGAACCATCGGTGACGATCGGTAGGGAGCCGAAATGTGTGGTGATCGGCGGGCGAAAGTGAACGCGCGACACGAGAACGCATACCAACGACGGCGGCCAGCTGGTGCAGCAGCGGGCGGAGGCACGTTCGTTCTCGACACGCCAACCGACACCGACTATGCGCTTCCCACCAACCTTGTCAAAACACCGGATTCGTGTAACAACTTTTGCCTTTTTTCACGATTCCATTCAAATCCATCAAATAAACAATCCGGCGTCATCAGCACATTCTGTTCGTAATATACACCTGCGTTAATTTTTCAATTTCATTTTATTTTTCAGATTTTTCACAACACTTTCGATTCGTGGCGATAGACGAGTCGAGCCGTGCTGCTCGAGCTGCAGACGATCTCGCCTGACGCCGGGAGAAACTGCATCGTCTGCAGCGGCCGAGTGCCTGTCAGGAACGAGAAGGAACGGCGACGGCAGCAGCGTTAGTAGCTGCAGTTGCAGTAGCAGCACATCGTCGACATCGAGCCTGACGACCACGACAACGAGAACAACAGCCCGCGTTGTCGTTGTTGTTCGCGATCCCGGGAATATCGTTCGGTCGATCGGTCGACCCGTCCGCAAGCATACGGAACAGCAAAACGCCCGCCCGCCCGCCAGCCAGCCAGCCAGCCAGCCAGCCAGCCAGCCAGCCAGCCAGCGTCGGATGGCTGCGGCAAGACCCCGTCTCGGGCGAGCCAGCCAGTCGGATTGCCGCGACATGTGCCCGTCCGTCACACAGCCAACGACGAGACACGTGGTGACGGCCACAGCGACAGCCGTGCTCCAACTTTCCCCCTAGGGTTTCACCAGACGGAAGAGACAGCCGACCGACCGCAATTCTGGTGGCCGACTTTCCCTACCAACTTACTTACTTACTTACTTACTTACTTCTATTTCAGCCAGCCAGATTGCCGCGACATGTGTCCGTCCGTCCCGGTCAACGATGTGACACGTGGCGACGGCCGCAGCGACCGCCGCAAGTCGGAGCGTATTCGCAGCGTTTTTAACACTTCTATTGCATGCAGTAATAATGATATATGAATAAGAGGTGGAAAGGGTTTGAAAAGAAATAAGAGGTGAAAGCAAGCCTGAAAGGGTTGAAAGAGAGACCGTTCGGCTTTGAAAGCAATGTTTCAAATGCTTTTAGCAATTTTATTGCATGCAGTAATGATTGTATATGAAACAGAGGTGAAAGCAAGCCTGAAATGGCCTAGAAAGAGACTTTTCAGCTTTGAAACCAACGTTTCAAAATTTTCGGTGCTCCAGTACTATACGGATAAGTAGTGAAAAGATAGTAAAAATTAACCTGAATAAACATAATGAACACATATTCTGCATTGAAATCAATGTTCTATGAGGATTTAACAAGTTCTTCCAATTGCATTGATGATATACATTGGATTATATTATACTTGAAAGGTATAGTGCTTTTTTTTTCAGCTTTGAAATCAATATTTGTGCCTGTGTGTGGGGGGGGGGAGTGGGGGGTGTTTAAAATCATCACTGCTGCAGTACTACTACGTATCAGAAGTGAAAAGTTAGTGATGACTAACTTGAATAAGCATAAGGAACACATATTACGCATTGGAAGTAATGTTTTATGAGCATTGAAAAAGTTTTTTCAATTGCATCAATGATATATATTTGATTATTCCCAAAGTGAAAAGCCAACACGAAAGGCTATGAACAGTGCATTTTTAGCTTTGAAATCAATGTTTATAAGCGTGTTTTCAATTTTTAATGCCGTACGATTACAACATGTGAGAAAAGAAAAGTTAGCGATGACTAACTTAAATCAGCATAATGAACACACATCCAGCATTGGAAGTAATGTTCTATGAGGTTTTTGACAATTTTCTTCGATTGAATTAATAACATACATTTGATAAATGGAAAACTTGAAACTTACCCTGAAAAACTATAAACAGTACATGAAAATGCTTCGAAATCAGTATTTGTAAGCGTGTTTTAAATTTCTAGTGCTACGTTAAAAGTGAAAAGACGCATATTCAGCATTGAAATTCTGTTTTAATAGAGTTTCATCGAGCTTTTTCAGTTGCATTAATGATATGCGTTTAATTATTCCAAAAGTAAACACTGAACTTGAAAAGCTATAAACAGTGCATTTTGAGTGCTTTGAAATCAATGTATGTGAGCGAAGATTTTTCAGTACTGTAGTATTATTACGCATCAAAAGTGAAAAGATAGTGATAACTAAGTGAAATAAGCATAATGAACACGTATTCAGCATGGAAATTAATGTTTTAGGAAGTTTCAACAAGTCTTTTTCAGTTGCATTGATAATAGCCATTTGATTTTTCCCAAAGGTGAAAACTAAAGATGAAAGGTGCATTTTCAGGTGCTTTGAAATCATTGGTTTCAGAACTGGAAGAAAAAAAAAACAAAAAAAAAACTTTTTCAAGCTTGGTTTTGACATTTGAAGGCGCAATCAAATATCTTGACTCCGTGGTTTTTAACACTTATTCACATGATATTACTAGATTTAGAAAACTTGTTACAAACCTCGTTGTCGTTGTTGTTCGCGATCCCGGGAATATCGTTCGGTCGATCGGTCGACCCGTCCGCAAGCATACGGAACAGCAAAACGCCCGCCCGCCAGCCAGCCAGCCAGCCAGCCAGCCAGCCAGCCAGCGTCGGATGGCTGCGGCAAGACCCCGTCTCGGGCGAGCCAGCCAGTCGGATTGCCGCGACATGTGCCCGTCCGTCACACAGCCAACGACGAGACACGTGGTGACGGCCACAGCGACAGCCGTGCTCCAACTTTCCCCCTAGGGTTTCACCAGACGGAAGAGACTGCCGACCGACCGCAATTCTGGTGGCCGACTTTCCCTACCAACTTACTTACTTACTTACTTACTTACTTACTTACTTCTATTTCAGCCAGCCAGCCAGATTGCCGCGACATGTGCCCGTCCGTCCCGGTCAACGATGTGACACGTGGCGACGGCCACAGCGACAGCCGCAAGTCGGAGCGTATTCGCAGCACGGCCGAAAACGGCTCAGAAAGAAAGAAAGAAAGAAAGCGGATGGAAAAGTCACTTGCTGCAGCAGCAGCGACGACGTCGAACAGTGTTGTTCGCCGTTGTTTGTTTGTTTGTTTGTTTGTTTGTTTGTTTGTTTGTTTGTTTGTTTGTTTGTTTTCGGACGTTGGTCGTCCCTCCAGGAGGACGAATCGAGTCGGTCGAGGGCTTAGTCTCAATAGATCGCAGTGTGGTGGCTGCTCTACTAAGTACGACACCCCGAGCCTGAAGTCAAGTGGTCTACGAGCGATCCCTCGTCTCACGCTCCACGGGGGGTTCGAAACGAGACGGCGACGGCAAAATCCCGCC
>CAUOPZ010000003.1:660000-662500 GCA_963457665.1 Thysanoteuthis rhombus | reverse complement strand
GATTCCCTTTCGACGGGAGGCCGGCCGCTCGCTGATTGATAAAATGATAATCATGCCTCAGCCTTTTATTTTTTTTTTTTCAAAATTTCGGGCTTCAGCTTCACATCATCTTTTTTTATTATCCGTTCACGGATCCGGCGCCTTTCGGGAAGACTTTCGCCCGCGTCTTAGGACCGACTGACCCGTGCTCGACCGCCGTTGGCACGGAACCCTTCTCCACTTCGGTCTTCGAAGGTCTCGTTCGAATATTTGCTACTACCACCGAGATCTGCACCCGCGGTCGGCTCCACCCGGGCTCGCGCCCTAGGCTTCCGTGCTCGCCGCGGCGCCCTCCTACTCGTCGCGGCATCGGTTCGGCGCGTCGTACGGAAGTTCACGCTCCTCGCCGCGACGGTCCGGCATCGGTCCGTCGCTCCAGCGCCATCCATTTTCGGGGCCGGTCGATTCGGCAGGTGAGTTGTTACACACTCCTTAGCGGATTCCGACTTCCGTGGCCACCGTCCTGCTGTCTATATCGACCGACACCCTTTCGGGGATCTCATGGGCGTCGCGTTAGGCACCTTAGCCGGACGTTTGGTTCATCCCACAGCGCCAGTTCTGCTTACCAAAAGTGGCCCACTTGGCACTCGCATTCGAGGTTCCGACCGACAACCGGAAAAACGCCAACGAGTGGCGCGTCCCGGCTGAGACGGACGGAGGGGGTCGGCTCCGTGAGTTATTCGGGAGAGTCGGCCCGTTCCACCCGTTCCGAGTTCGAGAGTAGGTCGAGGCCGTGAACGGCCCCGGGGCCTCCAATCGTTCGCTTTACCGGATGGAATTGCGACGATCGAGCGCCAGCTATCCTGAGGGAAACTTCGGAGGGAACCAGCTACTAGACGGCTCGATTGGTCTTTCGCCCCTACACCCGGTTCCGACGATCGATTTGCACGTCAGAGGCGCTTCGGACTTCCACCAGAGTTTCCTCTGGCTTCATCCCGACCGGGCGTGGATCGCCATCTTTCGGGTCCCTGGCCGCTCGCTACGCCAGAGTCGGCCGAGTCGCACTCGGAAAAAAATCCGACCCGGGGGTGATGCGCCCGCGTGCAGTGCCTAAACCCGACGAACGAAAGTGTGCTGGTTCAAGCCGCGGGATCTCACCGGTGGGCGGAAGGAGGAAGGTGACGCCGCCGTGAACACAAACCCGCACGCCCGTCCGCCGCCGCCGCCACAAACTTCATCTCCCACGGATGGGAAAATCGGACGACGACGGCGATGACAACGGACGCGGGGCGGACGACGGAAAGTAAGGACAAGTCGATACTCGTCGCGCCGGCGGGATCGGGCTCGGCTCGGAGGCCGCGGAGGCCCGGGGAAACGGAGGCGAACCCCCGAGACCCGCGGACCGCGCGGACGACTTCGCCGGGACACCTCTCCGGAACCGGTGCCCTCCAACGCGCTCTCTCGCTTTCGCTACGCCTCCGGGGTTAGTCAGGGGGGGCCCCTACGACTCGCGAACGGCCAGGACTCCTCGGTCCGTGTTTCAAGACGGGTCGGGTGGGTTGCCGATGCACGTCGCTGACCCGAGGTGGCGGGCGGCAGAGTAAAGCGGCGCCGAGCAACGACGCCGACCGGACCTTAGCCCGGGACCCGGTTGGACCCGCGGGCGAGGGGGCCGACGAGGTGCGAATAATCGACGCGGCCGCGCCGGTTTCGAGAACTCGCAACTCTTCCCCGCGCGCGCCCGAGACGGTGGGGCGAAGGTAGGTTTCGCGCGGGACGTCCGACGAGAAAAAACCGGCTCGCCACGTGTAAGGGATCACGCGTTGGCTTTCCTCCGTCCCCGGCAGAAAGGGGCAGTACGGTCGCGGGCCCGACAGAAGACGACTCCCCGCAAACCCCCGAAGGGGAAACGGGAAGTTTAAAGTTCGACTTCCGCCCACGGGACACGGCGCGTCGACCTGCACGCCGGGAACGGGTCGCGACGACGGACCGGAGGGGAAGTGCGTCCGGAGCCGACCGGGCGAGGCGTCGCGCCGAAGCGCCCGCGCCATTGATGCCGAGCGAGACGAGACCGTCCGTCGGCGACACGAGCGCAAAAGCGAGAGACATCGCCGCCACCCGCGAGGGAGACGACGATCGACGCCCACCCGGCCTCGGAACGACGGCGAAGGCGCGAACCCCCGCCGCCGAACACACAAATCGAGTTTGGGCAACTTGCGCAGCACCGGACTGAGTCCCCCCGCGATCGCGGTGAACGGTCCCACCCGTTTACCCCTGGGCGGTTTCACGTTCTCTTGAACTCTCTCTCCAAAGTTCTTTTCAACTTTCCCTCACGGTACTTGTCGACTATCGGACTCGTCCCGGTATTTAGCCTTGGATGGAGCTTACCACCCGATTTGGGCTGCGTTCCCAAGCAACCCGACTCTCGGATCGAAGGCCGTCGCTCGCCGTCCGCACCGAATGGGCCTGGCACCCGCCGCGGGCGGCCCCGATCGAGGGAACTCCGAACTACGCGAGACGA
>CAUOPZ010000003.1:652500-657500 GCA_963457665.1 Thysanoteuthis rhombus | reverse complement strand
TGCAGTTCGTCTTGCGACGATCCAAGAATTTCACCTCTAACGTCGCAATACGAGTGGCCCCGACCGCTCCCTTCGATCATTGCCTCGCCGTAGACGGAGACCGACAGACGTAGACGAGGCCCTCTTCCATCATTCCATGCTTATCGTATGCAAGCTTGAACAGCCCGCTCTGAGCACTCTAATTTTTTCAAAGTGAACGTACCGGCCGCCGCGGACACTCGGTTAAGAGCACCCTTGGAGGAGAAATCGCCGACGGCAACGCGGGGTCGCGTGGCACGAGGGGGCCCGAGAGCCCGGAACCGAAAAAAAGACGACGACGCGGAAAGACGCCTACGAACCGACCGAGAGAACAACCGCAATAAAGCGGAAGACTACCCGGAAGGACGAGAGTCCACCACGCCGCGAAAAGACGGAGTCACGCCTCGCACCGGCTCCACCCGCGGCCGTCTATACAGCGATCGACACCGGCGGAAAGGGCCGGGAATGCGAACGGACGACCAAAGTCAACGATGGACGATGGCGCCGCCGCCCCGGGGCCGCGTGAGCGACCACGAACCCGAGTTCGGACTACGAGCTTTTTAACCGCAACAACTTTAATATACGCTACCGGAGCTGGAATTACCGCGGCTGCTGGCACCAGACTTGCCCTCCGGTTGGTCCTCGTTAACGGATTTGAAGTGTACTCATTCCGATCGCGGGGCCTCGACAGAGTCCCGCGTCGTTATTTTTCGTCACTACCTCCCCGTGCCGGGAGTGGGTAATTTGCGCGCCTGCTGCCTTCCTTGGATGTGGTAGCCGTTTCGCATGCTCCCTCTCCGGAATCGAACCCCGATTCCCCGTTACCCGTAGTAACCACGGTAGGCACTTAACCGACCGTCGACAGTTGATAGGGCGGACCCTCGAGGGACCCGTCGCCGGGCGTGGAAGCCCGTGCGATCGACCAGTGAGTTATCCAGAGTCACCAAAGCGGAGCGCGCCGTCCTTTGGCCCCGCGCCATCGACCGCACGCACACGCCGGAGCACGCACGCACGGAAACGACGACACGAGAGGGCGGAAATCGCGCATCGGTCTCAGTCTAATATGTAGCGCCGCGACCCAAGACGGCCGCCGCGGGTGCCAGCGCGCAAGAAGGCGAGGCGACCACGACGCGACGGCCGATCGCGGCCTGTGTCACATGTATTAGCTCTAGAATTGCCACAGTTATCCATCGCCTCCGAGGAGGATTACGGTCCCGAGGATTAGGTCCGGTTCCTGAGCCATTCGCGGTTTCGCCCGTTCTAATGCGTGGCGTGAACTTACACTTGCATGGCTTAAGCTTTGAGACAAGCATATGACTACTGGCAGGATCAACCAGGTATCATCGTTCAAGTGTTATCATCGTTTTCTAACGACAACACGTACGAGACGACGACGACGACGACGACGACGACGACGACGACGACGACGACGACGCGGGAACCGAGGACAGACCCGCGAAGCGAGTTATCAACAGCGAGTCCTCGGACCGGTTTACTTTCGTTTCGATTCGTTTTCGAAAGTGAAAACAAAAAGAGGGGCGTCAGGACGAGAGACGAGACGTGTCGGAAGGAAAGAACGAACCAAGAACCTCTTCAGACACGCAGCCATCGACCTGACCCTCTTCTAGATCGCATCGGGGGTAAACGAACTAGTCCGATTCGAGCACTGAGTCGCGAGGAGTTGGACGTTCAGCACAAGTATCGATCACTGGAGTGAGCGCTTCGCCGGACGGCAAGGGAAGAAAAAGCACCGATTCCGGCTTCCGTTCTATTCGACGGTCGGGGTTTTCGGCGACGGACCGGAATTGCGGACGGTAAACGAAGGGTCGACGAGGCCGACAACGACGACGACGACGACGACGACGACGACTGACTGCGACTGTGACTGCTGCGAGCTGTCGGTCGGTCGGTCGGTCGGGAGCGTTTTTCGGACGAAATCGCGCGACGGCAACAACGGGGCACCGACGGCGAGCTGTCCAATGTCGTGCCAGAGTGGAGACAACGCAGAAGGTTGGCAACAACCCATTCGCGGAGGACGAGTGGAGCGTGCGTGCGTGCGTCCGGGATGAGAAAGGGTCCGACAAAAACGAAGACTCCGACGAAGGAAGGAAGGAGGGCTCCGCGAGGAACTTGTGCGGACGTGAACATTTCTCTTCCGTGGGACTGAGAACGACGACCGACGAGATACCGATTGAAAACAACGACGACGACAATGACAATGACAATGAAGGCGACGCTGACGATATCGACGACGAACCAACGAACTGACGACGATGAACCATCGGTGACGATCGGTAGGGAGCCGAAATGTGTGGTGATCGGCGGGCGAAAGTGAACGCGCGACACGAGAACGCATACCAACGACGGCGGCCAGCTGGTGCAGCAGCGGGCGGAGGCACGTTCGTTCTCGACACGCCAACCGACACCGACTATGCGCTTCCCACCAACCTTGTCAAAACACCGGATTCGTGTAACAACTTTTGCCTTTTTTCACGATTCCATTCAAATCCATCAAATAAACAATCCGGCGTCATCAGCACATTCTGTTCGTAATATACACCTGCGTTAATTTTTCAATTTCATTTTATTTTTCAGATTTTTCACAACACTTTCGATTCGTGGCGATAGACGAGTCGAGCCGTGCTGCTCGAGCTGCAGACGATCTCGCCTGACGCCGGGAGAAACTGCATCGTCTGCAGCGGCCGAGTGCCTGTCAGGAAGGAGAAGGAACGGCGACGGCAGCGGCGTTAGTAGCTGCAGTTGCAGTAGCAGCACATCGTCGACATCGAGCCTGACGACCACGACAACGAGAACAACAGCCCGCGTTGTCGTTGTTGTTCGCGATCCCGGGAATATCGTTCGGTCGATCGGTCGACCCGTCCGCAAGCATACGGAACAGCAAAACGCCCGCCAGCCAGCCAGCCAGCCAGCCAGCCAGCCAGCCAGCCAGCTAGCGTCGGATGGCTGCGGCAAGACCCCGTCTCGGGCGAGCCAGCCAGTCGGATTGCCGCGACATGTGCCCGTCCGTCACACAGCCAACGACGAGACACGTGGTGACGGCCACAGCGACAGCCGTGCTCCAACTTTCCCCCGAGGGTTTCACCAGACGGAAGAGACTGCCGACCGACCGCAATTCTGGTGGCCGACTTTCCCTACTTACTTACTTACTTACTTACTTACTTACATTTCAGCCAGCTAGCCAGCCAGCCAGCCAGCCAGCCAGCCAGCCAGATTGCTGCGACATGTGTCCGTCCGTCCCGGTCAACGATGTGACACGTGGCGACGGCCGCAGCGACAGCCGCAAGTCGGAGCGTATTCGCAGCGTTTTTAACACTTCTATTGCATGCAGTAATAATGATATATGAATAAGAGGTGAAAGGGTTTGAAAAGAAATAAGAGGTGAAAGCAGGCCTGAAAGGGTTGAAAGAGAGACCGTTCGGCTTTGAAAGCAATGTTTCAAATGCTTTTAGCAAATTTTATTGCATGCAGTAATGATTGTATATGAAACAGAGGTGAAAGCAAGCCTGAAATGGCCTAGAAAGAGACTTTTCAGCTTTGAAACCAACGTTTCAAAATTTTCGGTGCTCCAGTACTATACGGATAAGTAGTGAAAAGATAGTAAAAATTAACCTGAACAAACATAATGAACACATATTCCGCATTGAAATCAATGTTCTATGAGGATTTAACAAGTTCTTCCAATTGCATTGATGATATACATTGGATTATATTATACTTGAAAGGTATAGTGCTTTTTTTTTCAGCTTTGAAATCAATATTTGTGCCTGTGTGTGGGGGGGGGAGTGGGGGGTGTTTAAAATCATCACTGCTGCAGTACTACTACGTATCAGAAGTGAAAAGTTAGTGATGACTAACTTGAATAAGCATAAGGAACACATATTACGCATTGGAAGTAATGTTTTATGAGCATTCAAAAAGTTTTTTCAATTGCATCAATGATATATATTTGATTATCCCCAAAGTGAAAAGCCAACACGAAAGGCTATAAACAGTGCATTTTTAGCTTTGAAATCAATGTTTATAAGCGTGTTTTCAATTTTTAATGCTGTACGATTACAACATGTGAGAAAAAGAAAAGTTAGCGATGACTAACTTAAATCAGCATAATGAACACACATTCAGCATTGGAAGTAATGTTCTATGAGGTTTCGACAGTTTTCTTCGATTGAATTAATAACATACATTTGATAAATGGGAAACTTGAAACTTACCTTGAAAAACTATAAACAGTACATGAAAATGCTTCGAAATCAGTATTTGTAAGCGTGTTTTAAATTTTTAGTGCTACGTTAAAAGTGAAAAGACGCATATTCAGCATTGAAATTCTGTTTTGATAGAGTTTCAACGAGCTTTTTCAGTTGCATTAATGATATACGTTTAATTATTCCAAAAGTAAACACTGAACTTGAAAAGCTATAAACAGTGCATTTTGAGTGCTTTGAGCGAAGATTTTTCAGTACTGTAGTATTATTACGCATCAAAAGTGAAAAGATAGTGATAACTAAGTGAAATAAGCATAATGAACACGTATTCAGCATGGAAATGAATGTTTTAGGAAGTTTCAACAAGTCTTTTTTCAGTTGCATTGGTAACAGCCATTTGATTTTTCCCCAAGGTGAAAACTAAACATGAAAGGTGCATTTTTAGGTGCTTTGAAATCATTGGTTTCAGAACTGGAAGAAAAAGAATAAAAAAAACCTTCTCAAGCTTGGTTTTGACATTTGAAGGCGCAATCAAATATCTTGACTCCGTGGTTTTTTCAACACTTATTCACATGATATTACTAGATTTAGAAAACTTGTTACAAACCTCGTTGTCGTTGTTGTTCGCGATCCCGGGAATATCGTTCGGTCGATCGGTCGACCCGTCCGCAAGCATACGGAACAGCAAAACGCCCGCCAGCCAGCCAGCCAGCCAGCCAGCCAGCCAGCCAGCCAGCCAGCCAGCGTCGGATGGCTGCG
>CAUOPZ010000003.1:640000-642500 GCA_963457665.1 Thysanoteuthis rhombus | reverse complement strand
CTATTCGACGGTCGGGGTTTTCGGCGACGGACCGGAATTGCGGACGGTAAACGAAGGGTCGACGAGGCCGACAACGACGACGACGACGACGACGACGACTGACTGCGACTGTGACTGCTGCGAGCGGTCGGTCGGTCGGTCGGTCGGTCGGGAGCGTTTTTCGGACGAAATCGCGCGACGGCAACAACGGGGCACCGACGGCGAGCTGTCCAATGTCGTGCCAGAGTGGAGACAACGCAGAAGGTTGGCAACAACCCATTCGCGGAGGAGGAGTGGAGCGTGCGTGCGTGCGTCCGGGATGAGAAAGGGTCCGACAAAAACGAAGACTCCGACGAAGGAAGGAAGGAGGGCTCCGCGAGGAACTTGTGCGGACGTGAACATTTCTCTTCCGTGGGACTGAGAACGACGACCGACGAGATACCGATTGAAAACAACGACGACGACAATGACAATGACAATGAAGGCGACGCTGACGATATCGACGACGAACCAACGAACTGACGACGATGAACCATCGGTGACGATCGGTAGGGAGCCGAAATGTGTGGTGATCGGCGGGCGAAAGTGAACGCGCGACACGAGAACGCATACCAACGACGGCGGCCAGCTGGTGCAGCAGCGGGCGGAGGCACGTTCGTTCTCGACACGCCAACCGACACCGACTATGCGCTTCCCACCAACCTTGTCAAAACACCGGATTCGTGTAACAACTTTTGCCTTTTTTCACGATTCCATTCAAATCCATCAAATAAACAATCCGGCGTCATCAGCACATTCTGTTCGTAATATACACCTGCGTTAATTTTTCAATTTCATTTTATTTTTCAGATTTTTCACAACACTTTCGATTCGTGGCGATAGACGAGTCGAGCCGTGCTGCTCGAGCTGCAGACGATCTCGCCTGACGCCGGGAGATACTGCATCGTCTGCAGCGGCCGAGTGCCTGTCAGGAACGAGAAGGAACGGCGACGGCAGCAGCGTTAGTAGCTGCAGTTGCAGTAGCAGCACATCGTCGACATCGAGCCTGACGACCACGACAACGAGAACAACAGCCCGCGTTGTCGTTGTTGTTCGCGATCCCGGGAATATCGTTCGGTCGATCGGTCGACCCGTCCGCAAGCATACGGAACAGCAAAACGCCCGCCCGCCAGCCAGCCAGCCAGCCAGCCAGCCAGCCAGCCAGCCAGCCAGCGTCGGATGGCTGCGGCAAGACCCCGTCTCGGGCGAGCCAGCCAGTCGGATTGCCGCGACATGTGCCCGTCCGTCACACAGCCAACGACGAGACACGTGGTGACGGCCACAGCGACAGCCGTGCTCCAACTTTCCCCCTAGGGTTTCACCAGACGGAAGAGACTGCCGACCGACCGCAATTCTGGTGGCCGACTTTCCCTACCAACTTACTTACTTACTTACTTACTTACTTACTTACTTACTTACTTACTTCTATTTCAGCCAGCCAGCCAGCCAGCCAGCCAGATTGCCGCGACATGTGTCCGTCCGTCCCGGTCAACGATGTG
This sequence comes from Thysanoteuthis rhombus, assembly GCA_963457665.1. Taxonomy (NCBI): domain Eukaryota; kingdom Metazoa; phylum Mollusca; class Cephalopoda; order Oegopsida; family Thysanoteuthidae; genus Thysanoteuthis; species Thysanoteuthis major. The sequence continues at coordinate 640,983 of CAUOPZ010000003.1, read as the reverse complement.
ACACGTGGCGACGGCCGCAGCGACCGCCGCAAGTCGGAGCGTATTCGCAGCGTTTTTAACACTTCTATTGCATGCAGTAATAATGATATATGAATAAGAGGTGGAAAGGGTTTGAAAAGAAATAAGAGGTGAAAGCAAGCCTGAAAGGGTTGAAAGAGAGACCGTTCGGCTTTGAAAGCAATGTTTCAAATGCTTTTAGCAATTTTATTGCATGCAGTAATGATTGTATATGAAACAGAGGTGAAAGCAAGCCTGAAATGGCCTAGAAAGAGACTTTTCAGCTTTTAAACCAACGTTTCAAAATTTTCGGTGCTCCAGTACTATACGGATAAGTAGTGAAAAGATAGTAAAAATTAACCTGAATAAACATAATGAACACATATTCTGCATTGAAATCAATGTTCTATGAGGATTTAACAAGTTCTTCCAATTGCATTGATGATATACATTGGATTATATTATACTTGAAAGGTATAGTGCTTTTTTTTTCAGCTTTGAAATCAATATTTGTGCCTGTGTGTGGGGGGGGGAGTGGGGGGTGTTTAAAATCATCACTGCTGCAGTACTACTACGTATCAGAAGTGAAAAGTTAGTGATGACTAACTTGAATAAGCATAAGGAACACATATTACGCATTGGAAGTAATGTTTTATGAGCATTGAAAAAGTTTTTTCAATTGCATCAATGATATATATTTGATTATTCCCAAAGTGAAAAGCCAACACGAAAGGCTATGAACAGTGCATTTTTAGCTTTGAAATCAATGTTTATAAGCGTGTTTTCAATTTTTAATGCCGTACGATTACAACATGTGAGAAAAGAAAAGTTAGCGATGACTAACTTAAATCAGCATAATGAACACACATCCAGCATTGGAAGTAATGTTCTATGAGGTTTTTGACAATTTTCTTCGATTGAATTAATAACATACATTTGATAAATGGAAAACTTGAAACTTACCCTGAAAAACTATAAACAGTACA
>CAUOPZ010000003.1:627500-635000 GCA_963457665.1 Thysanoteuthis rhombus | reverse complement strand
GCCTAAACCCGACGAACGAAAGTGTGCTGGTTCAAGCCGCGGGATCTCACCGGTGGGCGGAAGGAGGAAGGTGACGCCGCCGTGAACACAAACCCGCACGCCCGTCCGCCGCCGCCGCCACAAACTTCATCTCCCACGGATGGGAAAATCGGACGACGACGGCGATGACAACGGACGCGGGGCGGACGACGGAAAGTAAGGACAAGTCGATACTCGTCGCGCCGGCGGGATCGGGCTCGGCTCGGAGGCCGCGGAGGCCCGGGGAAACGGAGGCGAACCCCCGAGACCCGCGGACCGCGCGGACGACTTCGCCGGGACACCTCTCCGGAACCGGTGCCCTCCAACGCGCTCTCTCGCTTTCGCTACGCCTCCGGGGTTAGTCAGGGGGGGCCCCTACGACTCGCGAACGGCCAGGACTCCTCGGTCCGTGTTTCAAGACGGGTCGGGTGGGTTGCCGATGCACGTCGCTGACCCGAGGTGGCGGGCGGCAGAGTAAAGCGGCGCCGAGCAACGACGCCGACCGGACCTTAGCCCGGGACCCGGTTGGACCCGCGGGCGAGGGGGCCGACGAGGTGCGAATAATCGACGCGGCCGCGCCGGTTTCGAGAACTCGCAACTCTTCCCCGCGCGCGCCCGAGACGGTGGGGCGAAGGTAGGTTTCGCGCGGGACGTCCGACGAGAAAAAACCGGCTCGCCACGTGTAAGGGATCACGCGTTGGCTTTCCTCCGTCCCCGGCAGAAAGGGGCAGTACGGTCGCGGGCCCGACAGAAGACGACTCCCCGCAAACCCCCGAAGGGGAAACGGGAAGTTTGAAGTTCGACTTCCGCCCACGGGACACCGCGCGTCGACCTGCACGCCGGGAACGGGTCGCGACGACGGACCGGAGGGGAAGTGCGTCCGGAGCCGACCGGGCGAGGCGTCGCGCCGAAGCGCCCGCGCCATTGATGCCGAGCGAGACGAGACCGTCCGTCGGCGACACGAGCGCAAAAGCGAGAGACATCGCCGCCACCCGCGAGGGAGACGACGATCGACGCCCACCCGGCCTCGGAACGACGGCGAAGGCGCGAACCCCCGCCGCCGAACACACAAATCGAGTTTGGGCAACTTGCGCAGCACCGGACTGAGTCCCCCCGCGATCGCGGTGAACGGTCCCACCCGTTTACCCCTGGGCGGTTTCACGTTCTCTTGAACTCTCTCTCCAAAGTTCTTTTCAACTTTCCCTCACGGTACTTGTCGACTATCGGACTCGTCCCGGTATTTAGCCTTGGATGGAGCTTACCACCCGATTTGGGCTGCGTTCCCAAGCAACCCGACTCTCGGATCGAAGGCCGTCGCTCGCCGTCCGCACCGAATGGGCCTGGCACCCGCCGCGGGCGGCCCCGATCGAGGGAACTCCGAACTACGCGAGACGAAACGAACGGCTGCCTCCGACCCGTGCGCCACACGTCCCGAAGCCTTTTACTTGCGACGGGATTCGGCGTTGGGCTTCTCCCGGTTCACTCGCCGTTACTAAGGGAATCCCGGTTGGTTTCTTTTCCTCCGCTTAGCGATATGCTTAAGTTCAGCGGGTCGTCTCGACCGAGCCGAGGGCGGTGGTGTGTGTGCTTATTTTCTTTGCGCTGCTTGCGGATCGGAACGACGACGACGAGATGATATAGGTCAACGACGACGGCGACGGGAGGGCGGCGGCCCCCCACTCTATGACGCTCGAACGCTCAAGGTCGTCAAGTTCCCCAAAGAGCGAAACGAGCTGGCGCTCACGCGGGCGGCCGCGGATAGAACGGCAGGGGGGACGTGCTAGTAGTAGTACTACCACCACCACCACCACCACCACCACCACGTCCTCGTGGTCTCCGTCGCGGCTCGAGCGCACGGACCGAGGTGGGGGGCGTGTTGCGATCCCGAATTTTTCGGCATTCGGCGTCGTCATCATCGTCATCATCCTCCTCTCCGGCAACGTCCAGCAACGCTTAGCTCTGCACGCGGTCGAAAGATAGCGACTCCGCGGTCTGCAGAACGGGAGACGGAGCAGCAGGACGACTACCATAATGGTAGTAGTGGTTAGTCCCGAGCTGCGACTTCCCGGTTTCCACCGCGCGACAGTGAAAAGGCGATCGCGCACGGGGACGGTGAGATGTTTCCCCGGTCTCCTTCTTCTTTTTATCGGAGACGGGGAGGACATGCAATTTTCCGCCTCTCGACCGGACGGGGCCCCGAGACAAGGGATCTCGAAGCCGCAATGTGCGTTCGAGGTGTCGATGTTCACTGAGTCCTGCAATTCGCATCAGTTCTCGCGGCTGGCCGCGCTCTTCATCGACGGACGAGCCGAGTGATCCCCCGTCCAGGGTTTCTTTTCGGTTTTTGTTTTTTTTTTTGCTTTTTTTTTTTTTTTTCAATTTTTTCACGAGGTGGTCGTGGTGTGTACGAGGCGAGGGAAGGAGAAGAAGAAGAAGAGGAGGAAGAAGAGCAAGAACAACGATAACGGGAATGGAGAAACAAAGAGAAAGGGAGATGGACGTACGGAGACGTGGTCGACGAAGAAAAGTTTTCGAGACGAGCGCGCCCCGGACCGGGCGGTCTCCGCCTGTGACGGCGGGCGGAGACTCTTCAAGAGCGGCCGCGGCACCGACCGACAAGACTGAGCGCCGGTGCAGTAGCAGTAGTAGCTCACCCGCGGGCCATCGCGCTCCCTTCATCGTCATCGTCATCGTCATCGGTTGTTACATCAACAACAACGACGACGGCGAGCTCCGTACCTCTCTCTCTCTCTCTCGGCTTGCTGTCGCTCCCTCTCCGCATCTCTCCCGCTCACTTCCTTTCTTTCTTTCTTTCTTTCTTTCTTTCTTTCTTCCCCCGGGTTTTTGGTAGTAGTAGTGTTAGGTTTGCTTTATCGTTTCGACAGAAACGAAAAGGAAACAACAACAACAACAACGACAACGGTAATGATCCTTCCGCAGGTTCACCTACGGAAACCTTGTTACGACTTTTACTTCCTCTAAACGATCGGGTTCGGTCGTCTTCTCCAGGCGTCGAACGCCGAGGTCGAAGGGGCGGGAGGGCCGCGAGGACCACCGTCGTCCCGAACCCGGCGGCGTCGTCGGCCAGATCCGAGGACCTCACCGGACCGTTCGATCGGTAGTAGCGACGGGCGGTGTGTACAAAGGGCAGGGACGTGATCGACGCGGGCTGTTGACCCGCGCCTACCGGGAATTCCTCGTTCACGGGGTTGGTTACAGGCCCCGATCCCTATCACGGGAGGTGGTTGAGAGGTTTCCCGACCCTCTCGGGCCGGGGCGAAGTCCCCGCTGATACCTCCAGTGTAGCGCGCGTGCGGCCCCGGACATCTAAGGGCATCACAGACCTGTTATCGCTCCGCCTCGTGTGGCTTTCTGCCACCCGTCCCTCTAAGAAGTGCGTGAGAAACCGACCCGGACACGACGGGGGGGACGATCACAAAAATCGACACCCGCCGCCGCGTGCCCGCACACGACGCGCGAGGGCGCCGCACTCACATCGGCGCACTAGTTAGCAGGCCGGAGTCTCGTTCGTTATCGGAATCAACCAGACGGATCGCTCCACCAACTAAGAACGGCCATGCACCACCACCCACCGAATCGAGAAAGAGCTATCGATCTGTCAATCCTACCGGTGTCCGGACCGGGTGAGTTTTCCCGTGTTGAGTCAAATTAAGCCGCAGGCTCCACTCCTGGTGGTGCCCTTCCGTCAATTCCTTTAAGTTTCAGCTTTGCAACCATACTCCCCCCGGAACCGAACTCTGGTTTCCCGCAGGCTACCCGCCGGGTCATGGAAGCGAACGCCGGCGGATCGCCGGTCGGCATCGTTTACGGTCGGAACTACGACGGTATCTGATCGTCTTCGAACCTCCGACTTTCGCTCTTGATCGAGGAAAACGTGCTTGCCACACGCCATCGCTGCAGTTCGTCTTGCGACGATCCAAGAATTTCACCTCTAACGTCGCAATACGAGTGGCCCCGACCGCTCCCTTCGATCATTGCCTCGCCGTAGACGGAGACCGACAGACGTAGACGAGGCCCTCTTCCATCATTCCATGCTTATCGTATGCAAGCTTGAACAGCCCGCTCTGAGCACTCTAATTTTTTCAAAGTGAACGTACCGGCCGCCGCGGACACTCGGTTAAGAGCACCCTTGGAGGAGAAATCGCCGACGGCAACGCGGGGTCGCGTGGCACGAGGGGGCCCGAGAGCCCGGAACCGAAAAAAAGACGACGACGCGGAAAGACGCCTACGAACCGACCGAGAGAACAACCGCAATAAAGCGGAAGACTACCCGGAAGGACGAGAGTCCACCACGCCGCGAAAAGACGGAGTCACGCCTCGCACCGGCTCCACCCGCGGCCGTCTATACAGCGATCGACACCGGCGGAAAGGGCCGGGAATGCGAACGGACGACCAAAGTCAACGATGGACGATGGCGCCGCCGCCCCGGGGCCGCGTGAGCGACCACGAACCCGAGTTCGGACTACGAGCTTTTTAACCGCAACAACTTTAATATACGCTACCGGAGCTGGAATTACCGCGGCTGCTGGCACCAGACTTGCCCTCCGGTTGGTCCTCGTTAACGGATTTGAAGTGTACTCATTCCGATCGCGGGGCCTCGACAGAGTCCCGCGTCGTTATTTTTCGTCACTACCTCCCCGTGCCGGGAGTGGGTAATTTGCGCGCCTGCTGCCTTCCTTGGATGTGGTAGCCGTTTCGCATGCTCCCTCTCCGGAATCGAACCCCGATTCCCCGTTACCCGTAGTAACCACGGTAGGCACTTAACCGACCGTCGACAGTTGATAGGGCGGACCCTCGAGGGACCCGTCGCCGGGCGTGGAAGCCCGTGCGATCGACCAGTGAGTTATCCAGAGTCACCAAAGCGGAGCGCGCCGTCCTTTGGCCCCGCGCCATCGACCGCACGCACACGCCGGAGCACGCACGCACGGAAACGACGACACGAGAGGGCGGAAATCGCGCATCGGTCTCAGTCTAATATGTAGCGCCGCGACCCAAGACGGCCGCCGCGGGTGCCAGCGCGCAAGAAGGCGAGGCGACCACGACGCGACGGCCGATCGCGGCCTGTGTCACATGTATTAGCTCTAGAATTGCCACAGTTATCCATCGCCTCCGAGGAGGATTACGGTCCCGAGGATTAGGTCCGGTTCCTGAGCCATTCGCGGTTTCGCCCGTTCTAATGCGTGGCGTGAACTTACACTTGCATGGCTTAAGCTTTGAGACAAGCATATGACTACTGGCAGGATCAACCAGGTATCATCGTTCAAGTGTTATCATCGTTTTCTAACGACAACACGTACGAGACGACGACGACGACGACGACGACGACGACGACGACGACGACGACGACGACGACGACGACGCGGGAACCGAGGACAGACCCGCGAAGCGAGTTATCAACAGCGAGTCCTCGGACCGGTTTACTTTCGTTTCGATTCGTTTTCGAAAGTGAAAACAAAAAGAGGGGCGTCAGGACGAGAGACGAGACGTGTCGGAAGGAAAGAACGAACCAAGAACCTCTTCAGACACGCAGCCATCGACCTGACCCTCTTCTAGATCGCATCGGGGGTAAACGAACTAGTCCGATTCGAGCACTGAGTCGCGAGGAGTTGGACGTTCAGCACAAGTATCGATCACTGGAGTGAGCGCTTCGCCGGACGGCAAGGGAAGAAAAAGCACCGATTCCGGCTTCCGTTCTATTCGACGGTCGGGGTTTTCGGCGACGGACCGGAATTGCGGACGGTAAACGAAGGGTCGACGAGGCCGACGACGACGACGACGACGACGACGACTGACTGCGACTGTGACTGCTGCGAGCTGTCGGTCGGTCGGTCGGTCGGGAGCGTTTTTCGGACGAAATCGCGCGACGGCAACAACGGGGCACCGACGGCGAGCTGTCCAATGTCGTGCCAGAGTGGAGACAACGCAGAAGGTTGGCAACAACCCATTCGCGGAGGACGAGTGGAGCGTGCGTGCGTGCGTCCGGGATGAGAAAGGGTCCGACAAAAACGAAGACTCCGACGAAGGAAGGAAGGAGGGCTCCGCGAGGAACTTGTGCGGACGTGAACATTTCTCTTCCGTGGGACTGAGAACGACGACCGACGAGATACCGATTGAAAACAACGACGACGACAATGACAATGACAATGAAGGCGACGCTGACGATATCGACGACGAACCAACGAACTGACGACGATGAACCATCGGTGACGATCGGTAGGGAGCCGAAATGTGTGGTGATCGGCGGGCGAAAGTGAACGCGCGACACGAGAACGCATACCAACGACGGCGGCCAGCTGGTGCAGCAGCGGGCGGAGGCACGTTCGTTCTCGACACGCCAACCGACACCGACTATGCGCTTCCCACCAACCTTGTCAAAACACCGGATTCGTGTAACAACTTTTGCCTTTTTTCACGATTCCATTCAAATCCATCAAATGAACAATCCGGCGTCATCAGCACATTCTGTTCGTAATATACACCTGCGTTAATTTTTCAATTTCATTTTATTTTTCAGATTTTTCACAACACTTTCGATTCGTGGCGATAGACGAGTCGAGCCGTGCTGCTCGAGCTGCAGACGATCTCGCCTGACGCCGGGAGAAACTGCATCGTCTGCAGCGGCCGAGTGCCTGTCAGGAAGGAGAAGGAACGGCGACGGCAGCGGCGTTAGTAGCTGCAGTTGCAGTAGCAGCACATCGTCGACATCGAGCCTGACGACCACGACAACGAGAACAACAGCCCGCGTTGTCGTTGTTGTTCGCGATCCCGGGAATATCGTTCGGTCGATCGGTCGACCCGTCCGCAAGCATACGGAACAGCAAAACGCCCGCCAGCCAGCCAGCCAGCCAGCCAGCCAGCCAGCCAGCCAGCTAGCGTCGGATGGCTGCGGCAAGACCCCGTCTCGGGCGAGCCAGCCAGTCGGATTGCCGCGACATGTGCCCGTCCGTCACACAGCCAACGACGAGACACGTGGTGACGGCCACAGCGACAGCCGTGCTCCAACTTTCCCCCGAGGGTTTCACCAGACGGAAGAGACTGCCGACCGACCGCAATTCTGGTGGCCGACTTTCCCTACTTACTTACTTACTTACTTACTTACTTACATTTCAGCCAGCTAGCCAGCCAGCCAGCCAGCCAGCCAGCCAGCCAGATTGCTGCGACATGTGTCCGTCCGTCCCGGTCAACGATGTGACACGTGGCGACGGCCGCAGCGACAGCCGCAAGTCGGAGCGTATTCGCAGCGTTTTTAACACTTCTATTGCATGCAGTAATAATGATATATGAATAAGAGGTGAAAGGGTTTGAAAAGAAATAAGAGGTGAAAGCAGGCCTGAAAGGGTTGAAAGAGAGACCGTTCGGCTTTGAAAGCAATGTTTCAAATGCTTTTAGCAAATTTTATTGCATGCAGTAATGATTGTATATGAAACAGAGGTGAAAGCAAGCCTGAAATGGCCTAGAAAG